>JBBDHG010000491.1:17500-35000 GCA_037951165.1 Lophius americanus
AACGATGGCGTTGACGTTCACCTTTGGGATCCAGAATGAGGTCATGGATCCTCTGGTTGCTGGTTGGACGGAGGATTTATGTCTTCCTCCGTTTCATCTGGACCGCCGCTGCTTTCAAAGGTTCCCAGGACCCAACAGCTGGACTGAGGTGGTCCCGGTCCGGAACAAACCGAGACCTGGTCCTGGTCACACTGTAAAACCACTTCTGGATGGTTTTGACCCACATCAGGAAGTACAAACATCTATTTGTATTAATACCTAGTCTTTGCAGTTAGCGACTATTTTCAGCTAGCAGCAGTTAGCTGATGGTAGCATTTAGCGGCTAGTAGCAGTTAGCAATTTTTTGAGCTCCTTACCCTCTGGGCAGAAACAATTATCAGTTCTGTGACACTAAACCACTTTTGTTGTTTACAAACGCCGGTACCGGACGCCACTGCGTGACATCACAGACCAGAGCGGCGTGACGACGGCCACTTCATATCCTGTGTCTGTAAAGACGAGGACTTCCTGTATGATGCGTCTGCGGCCTTTTTTACAAGCAGGATCAGGTTTTTGCTTTTGGCACCGGACCGGAGATGAAGAACACGCCGTCACTCGCTCAGAACCGAACCTCGCCTCCGTCCTCGGTGCTCCACGTCTGGGTTCAGTTCCATCTTGGCGAGGCGACGGGGCGCGCTCTGACCGGATGATGAGGTTAACCCCGGCGCCTGTGAGAGATTAAAGGAGGCGGGGGTTAATGTGAGGAGCCGCCGCGAGCTCACGCCCGGCCCGGACGATAATTGAGCTCCTGTGGAGCGGCCATAACTTTTAATCCCTCCCACTCTCCCAAAGATCCGCCTGCATCGTTAGAAAGCCAATAGATTTGACCTTCGACCCCTTCCGGCGCCGCTCTCGGGTCGAGGTGGAAAAGTTTGTGCGTCAGAAGGTTCTTGATTCGCTGTTCAGAGGTGTAATATGTGAAGCCGGTCCGTTTAGAACCCTGGACAAGCAGTTTATGTCATTGAAGATAAATTCTTCCAGTCTGTCGGCGCCGTCTGAGATTAAAGATTAATGATGAACCGCCGCCGCCCACGCCAGATTAATCAGCTGATAGGAGATTAAACATGGACGCCTTCTGCTCCTGGTTATGATGACATAATTAAGATGTTCCCCGGCGAAGAACCTCTAACGGACCGGATCCAAGTTTCACCAGGAGGCTGGAGCTGAACCCAGATTATTCAACTTTTATCAGAGTGACGCTTCTTCTCAGAGAGGATCTTTAAGGTGTGATACACTATAAAACTACTGTTTACGTATGTTACACACTTATATACGGTAATACACTATAAAACTACTGTTTACGTATGTTACACACTTATGTACGGTAATACACTATAAAACTACTGTTTACGTATGTTACACACTTATATACTGTAATACATTATAAAACTACTGTTTACGTATGTTACACACTTATGTACGGTAATACACTATAAAACTACTGTTTAAGTAAGTTACATACTTATATACTGTAATACACTATAAAACTACTGTTAACGTATGTTACACACTTATATACGGTAATACACTATAAAACTACTGTTTACGTATGTTACACACTTATGTACGGTAATACACTATAAAACTACTGTTTACGTATGTTACACACTTATGTACTGTAATACATTATAAAACTACTGTTTACGTATGTTACACACTTATGTACGGTAATACACTATAAAACTACTGTTTAAGTAAGTTACATACTTATATACTGTAATACACTATAAAACTACTGTTAACGTATGTTACACACTTATATACGGTAATACACTATAAAACTACTGTTTACGTATGTTACACACTTATATACTGTAATTCACTATAAAACTACTGTTTACGTATGTTACACACTTATATACTGTAATACACTATAAAACTACTGTTTACTTATGTTACACACTTATATACGGTGATACACTATAAAACTACTGTTTACGTATGTTACACACTTATATACTGTAATACACTATAAAACTACTGTTTACGTATGTTACACACTTATGTACGGTAATACACTATAAAACTACTGTTTAAGTAAGTTACATACTTATATACTGTAATACACTATAAAACTACTGTTAACGTATGTTACACACTTATATACGGTAATACACTATAAAACTACTGTTTACGTATGTTACACACTTATATACTGTAATACACTATAAAACTACTGTTTACGTATGTTACACACTTATATACTGTAATACACTATAAAACTACTGTTTACGTATGTTACACACTTATATACTGTAATACACTATAAAACTACTGTTTACGTATGTTACACACTTATATACTGTAATACACTATAAAACTACTGTTTACGTATGTTACACACTTATATACTGTAATACACTATAAAACTACTGTTTACTTATGTTACACACTTATATACGGTGATACACTATAAAACTACTGTTTACGTATGTTACACACTTATATACTGTAATACACTATAAAACTACTGTCTACGTATGTTACACACTTATGTACGGTAATACACTATAAAACTACTGTTTACGTATGTTACACACTTATATACTGTAATACACTATAAAACTACTGTTTACGTATGTTACACACTTATATACTGTAATTCACTATAAAACTACTGTTTACGTATGTTACACACTTATATACTGTAATACACTATAAAACTACTGTTTACTTATGTTACACACTTATATACGGTGATACACTATAAAACTACTGTTTACGTATGTTACACACTTATATACTGTAATACACTATAAAACTACTGTCTACGTATGTTACACACTTATGTACGGTAATACACTATAAAACTACTGTTTACGTATGTTACACACTTATATACTGTAATACACTATAAAACTACTGTTTACGTATGTTACACACTTATATACGGTAATACACTATAAAACTACTGTTTACGTATGTTACACACTTATATACTGTAATACACTATAAAAATACTGTTTACGTATGTTACACACTTATATACGGTAATACACTATAAAAATACTGTTTACGTATGTTACACACTTATATACTGTAATACACTATAAAAATACTGTTTACGTATGTTTCCATGTCGACGTGATAGATCTCAAACGCGTCACTCAGTTTGCGTCTGAAGAGGCTAGTTTCTCTCAGATGCTAATGTTAGCATTGGGTGCTATGTTAGCTCTGAGCCCGCTGCTACGTGTTTTGTGCTAAGGTCATAGTTCAGGATTGACTCTGATGGTTATAAAAAACATAAACTTACTGTTGACCAATGGGGTCAAGGGTCGTCGACGCCATTGTTGTTTTTTCATACAATTATTTGGGAGTGGCTAACTAATGAATAAAGCTAATTAGAAACAGTCGATAACAATAAAACGTTAATGGAGTCATGAGACGCACAGCCGCGTCTAAACGGATTATGCCCCGCCCACTGCTGACCTCTGGGTCTTGGTTAGACCCTCCCACTGGGACGTCATTATGATGCAGCAGACAGGGGGGGGGGCGGTTCGGTCGGTCCTCGTCCTCATCCTTGTTGTTCCCATCGGCCTCTCTTTGCCCCCCTTCCTCTCTGGGGGGGGACCAGCGTGATTGACAGCAGGGCTGCGGCGCTCCGATAGCGTCCGTCTCCCTCACATGTTCCCGACTGGAACCAAAGGATTTTGGCGTTGAAGCTGTGGAACGGCGAGGGTTTGGCGGCGTCTTCCTGTGTTTCTGTCTTTAAAAGGAGCTGGACGCTTCTGCTGCACGAAGACGCCGGCGTCAGAACCAATCAATCATTCCGCCGCTGATCCAGACGCCTGCAGAACCCGGGATGATGAGGTTCTGAGAATGTTCTGCTGCTGGAGACGAGACGATTCCGCTCAGACGAAGAAACTAATCTGAGACAATAATGAAAACATGAAGATGACGAAGATGATGAAGGGTGATTAAAGGTGATCGGAGATTCCATCGAACCCAATCAGTTCAGTTCTTCTCGACCCGCCAGAGTCCAAATCACACCAGAACGGATTCGACCCTTAACCCTACAGCATCGTCCTGGTGACCAGATCTCAGACCGGGTGTCCATCCACATTTATAGTCCTCACTCAGGACTGGCTTTCATGTTTTTTTCTTCAGTGCCTCAATGTTTTTTTCGGTACAACTGGTTTCAACGTCTCTGTCGTCAGCGTGCGCTTTGGAGTCTTTGACTTTGATGTCTTTCTTTCAGTGCAGAAGTATTTGTTGTCCCTGGCTTTGATGTCTTTGGTCCGTTCCAGGATGCTTCACCCAGGGAGGATTTAAGAGGCCACTCCCATCCCCACCTCTGGCTTTGATGTCTTTGACCTACATTTATTATGCTGTACACTTCAAACTGCTTGTTTAGCTGAAGCGAGGAAAGAGCTCCGCCCAACAGAATCCTCGCCGCCTCCTCCTGAGTCTTTTCCTTCATGTCCTCCACCTGGGAGGAGGAGACTGACGCCACCGGCGGTAGAGCCGCTTCCGACCCGCCGACCTCGGCGCCGCCCGAGGCGGAGCTCATTGAAACGAATTTGGAGAGAGCTGATGGGTATTTTGAGGGAAATAAGGCGAAGCTTGGCGAGGGCGGCTGTCCGCCCAGATCGCCCACGGAGGCCATCAGGAGGTCAGAGGAGGAGCCTGAGGAAGATGAAATTTGAAGCCCGGCTGGCGAGGGCTCAGAAGAATAACTATGAATACATTGAGACTATTATGGGCTGGAGATCCGATAAAGGTTTCATTTTAAATGTTGGAGCGATGATCGGATTCTGAAGATGAAGAAAAGAGGACCTGCTGCAGCCACTCCTCCTCCTCCTCCTCCTCCTCCTCCTCATTCCTCTTTTTATCTACGCACAGGGAAGAATGATAAGAATGGATCTGAACTGGTACCACCTCATTGTTACTTTGATGTCTGCTGGTACCACCTCATTACTACTTTGATATCTGCTGGTACCACCTCATTACTACTTTGATGTCTGCTGGTACCACCTCATTACTACTTTGATGTCTGTTGGTACCACCTCATTGTTACTTTGATGTCTGCTGGTACCACCTCATTACTACTTTGATGTCTGCTGGTACCACCTCATTACTACTTTGATGTCTGCTGGTACCACCTCATTGTTACTTTGATGTCTGCTGGTACCACCTCATTACTACTTTGATGTCTGCTGGTACCACCTCATTACTACTTTGATGTCTGCTGGTACCACCTCATTATTGCTTTGATGTCTACTGGTACGTCATCATTACTTTGATGTCCGATGGTCTGTGCCAACATAATTGATTCAATCCGTCTGTTGTGTTGTCCGTTAAACAACAACAACAACAACAGGTTAATTATCCAGGTGTCTTTAAACAAAAGAAAAAGAAATGGAGGCGGAGTCTCGTCTTTCAGCCCGCGTCGGTGCGAGTCCTCTCCGTGGTTTCCGTCCTGCTGAGGTCTGCTGATGTCATCACGCGTTCTTCACTGGGGTGGAGGCGGCCGATTGTGGACCTGCGTTGGGACGTCACCTGATGGAGGTGCGTCTGAGAACCTGCGGCGGCGTTTTGCAGAGCAGGTTTTGGTCGGAGGCGGTTCCTACGCCTCCTGCTGCCTCCTCAACATCTGACACCTGATGGAGGAGAAGCTTGATGTGGAGGCGACAGGTGTGATGATGAGCTGCTGAGGCGTCGGCTTCTAACGCTGCTCCGGCGTTTTCATGAGTGAGTGATGAGGAGGAGGAGGTCTGGAGTTCATCTTCTCTTCTTCTTCCTTCGCTCGCTCTTCCTCTCTGGTGCCTGGAGGAAGAGGCTCTTGTTCTTCTGAGCCGCTGCTTCTCTTTCATCTTCTCCTGGAACCTCCTCCCTCCTCCCTCCTCCCTCCTCCCTCCTCCCTCCTCCTGCAGCGAACACGCGCTGAGGATCCTCATCTTCGTCAGCTCTTTGTTTGAGGAGGCGAACCAGGCCTCCGCTGAGGCTCCAGCAGCAGGAAGGAAGTGATCGCTTCCCCGCAATAATACATCGACTTTACCCAGAATGCCCGGAGCACGCGTGCGACGGAGTGACTCCAGTGTCGCCGCCACGAGACGTCGGTAGAGTCCGACATCAGATCAGACGTCCAGTCAAACCGTCAGGTTGGCTTATGCTAGCTATGCTAGCTGTATGCTGGCTATGATAGCTGTATGCTAGCTGTGATAGCTGTGATAGCTATGATAGCTGTATGCTAGCTGTGATAGCTGTGATAGCTATGATAGCTGTATGCTAGCTATTAACCTTGGGCTCCGTGTCAGGAGGTTGTGGGTTTGGATCCCTGGTTCCTGTCTTCTTCTCTGATCAGAACTCCTCGTGTTTACGGCAGCGCTGGCAGGAAGTAGTAGAAGTAGCACGACTCTTCGTTCTGATGTTCTGTTTCCTTAGAATAGGACCATGGACCGGTTCATGATGCATTTGGACCGATCCACCTGGCCTTGCTTTGATGTCACAGCTTTAATGTTTCTGTCTCCCCCCCTGAAGTCTGATGAGACGCTTGTTCTTGGGTTCTAAGTGGGTTTGTTCTGGCTCACATTATTCTGAGCTGTCTGAGCCGGGTCTGTTCTGTTCTTAGAAGCCGGAGGTTCTGCTCTTACAGAACCTTTCGTCATCCTCTGCAGTGTGAAGGCGAGGCAGCGGATCAGAACAGCAGGATCTCCGCTCCGAACGACAGCGCCAGGACCGTTCGGACCTCGGCGATAATAAACTTATGCTTTATTAATTGACTTGGATGCGGCGCCGCCTCTCCGCTGGATCGGTTCTGATGGACCTGTCGTGCAGCATCGATATTTATTTGTCCTGGCTGGAAAGCCCCGGCCCGGTTGTCCGTATGCCGGTCCGAGGCTCCCAGCAAAGGTGATTTGGTGCCGAGCGGTTCTGCAGATGTTCTGCTCCTGTTCGCCGCCGCTGATGATTGTTTTAAGCGCCGGAGTCGCAGAATGCTCCGCTGCGTACGGACACGCGACCCGGGCGCCAGAGGAACATCATCAGAACCATCAACCATCTGCTGTGAGACGGGCTCTGACCTGTCAATCATCTGGAGTTCTTAGTGGTTCCACACCGACCGACTCCCTGACGGGCTTTATCTTCATCAGATGATGTCATCAAGACTCGTCTTCAGAGTGGAGCGGCGCCGACAACAGTCCAGGTTCATACAGTGAAACAGTCCAGGTTCATACAGTGAAACAGTCCAGGTTCACACAGAGAAACAGTCCAGGTTCATACAGAGAAACAGTCCAGGTTCACACGGTGAAACGGTCCAGGTTCATACAGAGAAACAGTCCAGGTTCACACGGTGAAACGGTCCAGGTTCACACGGTGAAACAGTCCAGGTTCACACAGTGAAACAGTCCAGGTTCACACAGTGAAACAGTCCAAGTTCACACAGAGAAACTGTCCAGGTTCACACGGTGAAACAGTCCAGGTTCACACAGAGAAACAGTCCAGGTTCATACAGAGAAACAGTCCAGGTTCACACGGTGAAACGGTCCAGGTTCATACAGTGAAACAGTCCAGGTTCACACAGTGAAACTTTCATCATGAGTCTCATAGTTTCTGAGCAGAGAGATTAAAGGCCCGCAGACAGAGAACAAGAACCACCGGGGGTTCTGGTTCCGCTTCTGGAAAATGGTGTTCAATTGTTTTCCTCTCACTGAACCTCCTGAACCCGCTCCTCTGGGCCGAGATCGTATCCTGGCGGTTCTGGTCCGGCGGCCGTCCGCCTCCACACGATTGAACGTAGGCGTGTTCTGAGTCGGTGCCTGGAAGCTGCTGACGGGTCGTCCGGGTTACCTTACAGAACCTGCTGGCCGACCCGGACGAGATGGAGCCGATGAAACTCTGGACGTGTTTCCTTCTCCTTACATCACGGAGACACGAGGAGACGAGTCTCACGGACGTCTCCTCCTTCAGACGCGCTCCTTTCTTCTTCAGTGGTGCAGGAGGACGGCTGACGGGAGGTTCAAAGGCTCCGGGATCAAAGGGAGCTCCCGGAGAGACGGGGGGGGGGGGTCGGATCCAGCGGGTCAGCTGGTGCCGGAGCGTCTCTCACCTCCTCTCCCCCTCTCACTGTCATTATCATCCACTTTCATCACTGTTCGCTCCACCCCCTCCACCCGCCCCCCTATCGCCCCCCCCTCTTCATTTCCCATCAGGCCCCTGGCTTTTCTAATCGCCGTCTCCAAACGTGACACGACTTCACTTTAAATGGATGCTAAGCGATAAATCAAAGATGGTGATGTCCGAACGCCAGAAGGAATCCGAGTCCTTGAGGAGGTTTCTAGGCGCCGCCGCCGCCGCCGCCGCCGCCGCCGCCGCCACAACACAGCCAAGTGTTCAATTAAGTTATTTTCTGTGGCGGCGAGGTTTAGCGCTCAGATTAAGGTCGTGTGCCCAGCAGTTACTCACCATGTGAGTCAATGGTTTGATTAATCACGCCGCCGCCGCCGCCTCTCATCACTGCGAGCGTCGCCAGCAGAGCATGAAGGACCTTAATGAAGAGTCGATCGCCGTCCGCCGATGAAGACGCCACTCTTCTACATCAAACATGTTTTTGGAGTTTTGATTTTGAATCCAGGTTCCGACTCACGCGGGACTATCGGACTCTCTAAGACCCAGAACCACAGATGGAGACGAGGGTTGGAGCCCAGAACCAAACCTCAGACTCTCTGATCCGTCTGATGGAAACGGAACCGCGTCATCTGCAAAAGTAGATTCTGACGTCCTCAGAGTTCTCCTCGTCTGGACCGCGGCGTGTGGATCGGAAGGGTCTTGTTCCGGTTCTTGGATCTGAGCAACGATCGGACCAAGAACCCGAGGAGCCTCAGAGCCAGATGGTGCTGGTCCACGGTGACATCAGAGGCGGCTCAGGTGGGAGGAGTCATTAGGATTCCTGCGGCGTCTGAGAGGAAGCGTTGATCTGATGCTGATGTGAGAAGAACTCCAGAACTCCGCCTCCGTCTCCTCTGGCGGCGAGGTCAAGATGTGCGGCGGCTCCTTCAGCCTCCGGATGGCGGCGTCTCTTTAATGATGACGTCTGAATGGCGGCACTGATTGCGGCGCCAGTATTCACGTCCGATGCTAACGGCGTGTGTCGCTGTCACTCAGCGCTCATTTGGTTTGTAAACAAGGCAGCGTCCTCGTCTTCGTCACGACGAGATTACGAGTGTAACGGGGATGTAATAGAACCCCCCCCCCCCGGTTCTGACTGTCATTTGCGGGCGTCGCTCAGGGAAACACAATCGGAGCATAAGCCATCGACAAATTCCCATTATATGTAATTTCATGGCCGATAAAGCGTTGTGAGATCTGAGCGCTCCTGAACGCCCCGCCAGCAAGCAGATAATTATAATTCTTATTATCATTATTATTGTTTACCGGTACGGAACCCGGGAGACGGACTCAGACGGAACCGGACCCAGAAATGAGAGGAAAATGTGACGAGTTTGTTTTTCCACGTTCGTCTGAAACGGACTTAAAAATCAACGAGATAAATGAAATAAAAGAGATCAAATAGAATAAAGTTTTTAGTGATCAAAGTGTGAAAAAGGAAAAAACGGTTAAAAGAAGTCAAATAAAGAGATGAAGAGTTTAAGGAAGAGGAGTGGAATAAACATAAACAACATCAAAGTAATAAGTCAGGTTCAGATGATCCTGACTTTTTCTCTTCTCTTCCTTAATGTGAAACATGCATCACTTTAACTTTGGTATAAACAAGATAAATCCCCCCCCCCCCACACACACACACACACACACACACACACACACACACACACCACCAGTGTTTGTTTGTATTTTCCATTAGAGATATGAACCATGAGCCACTCAGGACCGGTTATGTTAAATAAATCCTGGCTTTGGAATCGAATCCATAAACCCCCCCCCCCCCCCCCCCCCTCGGTGGTCCGACCCGCAGACTATTTACAGCGTTTGTGATCCACTGCTGCTGTTTGCTGCCCAAAGTCTTCACTTACTGTAATGAAGGCTCTGCAGAGGAGGAGGAGGAGTCCTCAGCTACTGAGGAAGATTTTGAGCATCACCTTCCTCCTGCTTCACCCTAAAGACATGATGTCACTGAACACATGATGTCACTGAACACATGATGTCACTGAACACATGATGTCACTGAACACATGATGTCACTGAACACATGATGTCACTGAACACATGATGTCACTGAACACATGATGTCACTGAACACATGATGTCACTGAACACATGATGTCACTGAACACATGATGTCACTGAACGCATGATGTCACTGAACGCATGATGTCACTGAACGCATGATGTCACTGAACGCATGATGTCACTGAACGCATGATGTCACTGAACGCATGATGTCACTGAACGCATGATGTCACTGAACGCATGATGTCACTGAACGCATGATGTCACTGAACGCATGATGTCACTGAACGCAGGATGTCACTGAACACATGATGTCACTGAACACATGATGTCACTGAACACATGATGTCACTGAACACATGATGTCACTGAACACATGATGTCACTGAACACATGATGTCACTGAACACATGATGTCACTGAACACATGATGTCATTGAACACATGTGACTGAACACATGATGTCACTGAACACATGATGTCACTGAACACATGATGTCATTGAACACATGTGACTGAACACATGATGTCACTGAACACATGATGTCACTGAACACATCATGCCCGCCTATAAGGCGCTGTGATGTCACATCCTGAGATTGTAGGCGGCCATGAAGGATGGACACCGGTTGGATTGATCCAGTTCTTCAGATGTTGCTTCCATGTCTGGGGTGTCACCGCTCGCCGCCGTCATCTCAAACCTGACGCGTGTTTCCTGTGTCTCCGTTAATTGGCGCCGGGTAAAGGGCTAATTGTGCGACCCAGTGATGATCAGCTGCAGCAGAGTGAGACCGTGTCCCTGTGTGGACCTGGACCGTGGACCTGGACCGTGTCCCTGTGTGGACCTGGACCGTGTCCCTGTGTGGACATGGACCGTGGACCTGGACCGTGTCCCTGTGTGGACCTGGACCGTGTCCCTGTGTGGACCTGGACCGTGTCCCTGTGTGGACCTGGACCGTGTCCCTGTGTGGACCTGGACCGTGTCCCTGTGTGGACATGGACCGTGTCCCTGTGTGGACCTGGACCGTGTCCCTGTGTGGACCTGGACTGCGTCACTGTGTAGACCTGGACTATGTCACTCAGGGACCTGGACTTCCTCGTCTTGAACCCTGAAGGCGTTTCTAAATTCCGACGGTGGTTCCGGCGGCCCGTCTCTGTTTCCTCTCCAGAATCTGGGACAAAGAGAATCAGAGATGAGCGGCGCCGGCCCACAGCGAGGAGAAGAAAAGGGAAAATCGGCACAAACGCTTCATTAAATCACCAGAAGCTCGTTTGATTCATCCTGGATTTAATTGGGTTTTTTCTCCCTTCTTAACATTTTAAGCGCCGAGATGTTTGCGGCGCCGTTTACTGTCGGAGGGATGAAAGGCGTTTCCACGGCGCCGTTCGCCTCCGGTTTCCCTCCAGCCTCTTCGGAGGCGGTGGATTGGTGGAGCCGTGATTTAGTCGGTTCTTCGCTTGGCAGGTTGGGAATCTGTGAGGAGGAAGTGAAGAGCAGGTTTTTAGTTCAGACAGGAAGTGACTCTGAGGTTCCCTCATGGTTCCAGCCTGAACAGGTTCTCCAGGACACTGGAAGGTTCCAGGTCCAGCTCTGACAAGGTAGCTTTAGCTGTTAGCTACTGTAGCTATGTTAGCTGACATGAGCTAACTCTAGCTATGATGTGGGACATTAGGTAGCTGTAGCTATGTTAGCTGACATGAGCTAACTCTAGCTTTGATGTGGGACATTAGGTAGCTGTAGCTATGTTAGCTGACATGAGCTAACTCTAGCTATGATGTGGGACATTAGGTAGCTGTAGCTATGTTAGCTGACATGAGCTAACTCTAGCTTTGATGTGGGACATTAGGTAGCTGTAGCTATGTTAGCTGACATGAGCTAACTTTGACGATGACCTTCAGGGACAAACGTTGGCGATCAAACGACCTCGGTTTTGTGGGCGGGGCTCATAATCCTAGCGTTAGGAGGTCCTTGATGTAGGCGGCGAGAAGAACAGCTGACTGGGATGAAATGACTCCTTTAAGAGTTTGCGTCTCCATAATTGCGTCGTCACCATGCCGGGCTTTTTGGGTCGGGATGAGACATTCTGCCCGAGCCGTTATTACCAGGAGTTGTGGGAAAACGTGACGCGGCTCTGACTCTGATTGGATTGTTTGTGTTTGCGGCAGAGAGGCTGCCAAAAAGCTGAGGAGCTGAAGCGGGCGGCGGCGCGGCGGCGCAGCGGCGTCTAATGAAGCGGCGCCCTGGAAGCTTTCCTGATGGCGCCGGAGAAGAGAAGAAGCCGCAGCGATGATCGATGGATCCTCAGCAGAAACACTTCTGCTGGATTCACAATAAATTAGCCAACAGTCAAACAGCTGCTGCATCCTCGTTCGACACCTCCCAGAACTCCTCCCCCTCCTCCTCCTCCTCCTCCTCCTCAGAGCTGCTGCAGGAGAGAGACCGAAAAGACGAAGGCTTAAGAATACTTTAATTAAACATTAAACCTGGCGGGGGAGGAGCCAGTCAGGACTCTCCAAACGCAAGTACGGCGCCAGTCATGATGACAGACATCAAAGCCCTCATTCGTCACAAAGACATCAAAGCCAGTGTTGACGAAAGACACGATAACAACATAAATCCCAGCGATGCTTAGAAAGAGACATCAAAACCATTACTACGACAAAACAAAATGAAAGCCAAAGTTGATAAAGACATCAAAGCCAGTGTCAATTACAAAGACATCAAAACCATCAAAGACATGAAATTCAGTGGTAAAGAAATAAACTCAAGCCAGTATGTATGATAAAAACATTAAAGCCAATCCTGATGACGGATGTCAAAGGCATTAATGTTAATCCGGACATCAAAGCCTGCACTTACATTTGAAAAAGAAACAGAGGAAACTGTGCTTTCAATAGTAGCAAGATCAACGGCTGACTAACAGGCTTTGATATAAACATCGAAGTCGTGACTGACGGCATTAACACTAAAGCTAACGCTGATGATGAAAACATCAAAGCTGATACTGGTGACAGTAGTGGGTAACAGGTCCAGACCCTCGGTGAAGGTCGGGCACCTTTGATGTCCTCTTCTCCAGCTCAAGCTCCACGCGTTTTGAATGGGTGTCACATCTCTGATCACAGCAGAAGTTCTGCTTTAATCCAACCGGACCAAAGCCGGGTCGTTGATTGTCGGAGCGTGAGCAGACGAAGAATCATTTTCTGTAACGACATCAAACCAGACGTTTGGGTTTCACACTGATGTCAATCTTCTCGGTTCTGCAGAACCAAATGTTCTCCGTCCCTCTTGAACCCGTCCAGATGTTGAGATGTTGACAGGTGGAGTCGGTCCTCCTCTGTTTCAGTCTCGGTAATTATACTTCCATGAGAAAGGGGGCGGGACATGAAAGCTCTTTCTCTCGGGACACTTTCACCCGTTGGAGAGGCGCTTTAATTGGGGCCAAGCGGCGGCGGCGTGAAGCGTAACATGAGGACACGACAGACATCAAAGCAGAGATTTTCTTTGATTCCCAGACGAGACGTTGGAGCGAACCAGAGAAGCTCCGGAGAACGCGGCGCCGCTTAGACGCCGTATGATGTGATGACATCACGTCTCCGCTACTGTTGGTCTATTTTAAAACAGGGCGGAGATGACGCAACGACAGAAAGACTTTAGTGACTTTCACATGAAGCGAACAGATGATGTTAGCATTAGCATTAGCATTATTTAATTTGATCTGCATCTGGTCCGGATCCCCGCAGTCGGAATCTGTCCGCTGAGGAGGGACGATCATCACTGGACCGCCTTACAGAGATTCATCCAGACATCCTGACCTCGGAACATGCTAAGCTAACTTTAATTATTTAAATTTGTAATGAATTCAAACTAAACATTTTCATTTAGTATTTAGATCCAGTCGACACAAAATATTTTGTTAGCCTGAATGTGTTAGCATGTAGCCTGAATGTGTTAGCATGTATCCTGAATGTGTTAGCATGTAGCCTGAATGTGTTAGCATGTAGCCTGAATTTGTTAACATGTAGCCTGAATGTGTTAGCATGTAGCCTGTAAGGTAAAGATGTTAGCATGTCTTGAGAAACGTGAACAGCCTTGAAGGAAGGCGTGTGAGTATTGGCGCTGATAAGTCGTCCGGGCCCGTGGACTCATGATGGTTCTGGTTCAGAACGCCGTGGTGGCGGTTTGCTGTGAAGCAGCAGAAACATTTGTGACCGCGTCGGTTCTGATGTTTGCGGTTGTGACTGGATCCAATGGGAGATGGTTTGAGATTTTGATGATGTCATCAGATGCCGCAGTTCTGTGTGTGATAGATGGTGTGTGTGTGTGTGTGTGTGTGTGTGTGTGTGTGTGTGTGTGTGTGATAGATGGTGTGTGTGTGTGATAGATGGTGTATGTGTGTGTGATAGATGATGTGTGTGTGTGTGTGTGTGATGGTGTGTTATAGATGGTGTGTTTGTGTGTGATAGATGGTGTGTGTGTGTGTGTGTGTGTGTGATAGATGGTGTGTGTGTGTTATAGATGGTGTATGTGTGTGTGATAGATGGTGTGTGTGTGTGTGTGTGTGTGATAGATGGTGTGTGTGTGTGATAGATGGTGTATGTGTGTGTGATAGATGATGTGTGTGTGTGTGTGTGTGATAGATGGTGTGTGTGTGTGATGGTGTGTGTGTGTGTGTGTGTGATAGATGGTGTGTGTGTGTGTGTGTGTGTGATGGTGTGTGTGTGTGTGTGTGTGATAGATGGTGTGTGTGTGTGATAGATGGTGTATGTGTGTGTGATAGATGATGTGTGTGTGTGTGTGTGTGATGGTGTGTGTGATAGATGGTGTGTTTGTGTGTGATAGATGGTGTGTGTGTGTGTTTGTGTGTGTGTGTGTGTGTGTGTGATGGTGTGTGTGTGTGTGATAGATGGTGTGTGTGTGTGTGTGATAGATGGTGTGTGTATGTGTGTGTGTGTGTGATGGTGTGTGTGTGTGTGTGTGATAGATGGTGTGTGTGTGTGTGTGTGTGATGGTGTATGTGTGTGTGATAGATGGTGTATGTGTGTGTGATAGATGGTGTGTTTGTGTGTGATAGATGGTGTGTGTGTGTGTGTGTGATAGATGGTGTGTGTGTGTGTGTGATAGATGGTGTGTGTGTGATGGTGTGTGTGATAGATGGTGTGTTTGTGTGTGATAGATGGTGTGTGTGTGTGTGTGTGTGTGTGTGATGGTGTGTGTGATAGATGGTGTGTGTGTGTGTGATAGATGGTGTGTGTGTGTGTGTGTGTGTGTGTGATGGTGTGTGTGATAGATGGTGTGTTTGTGTGTGATAGATGGTGTGTGTGTGTGTGTGATAGATGGTGTGTGTGTGATGGTGTGTGTGATAGATGGTGTGTTTGTGTGTGATAGATGGTGTGTGTGTGTGTGTGTGTGTGTGTGATGGTGTGTGTGATAGATGGTGTGTGTGTGTGTGTGTGATAGATGGTGTATGTGTGTGTGATAGATGATGTGTGTGTTTGTGATAGATGGTGTGTGTGTGTGTGTGTGTGTGTGTGTGTGATAGATAGTGTGTGTGTGTCTGTGATAGATGGTGTGTGTGTGTGTGTGTGTGATAGATGGTGTGTGTGTGTGTGTGTGTGTGTGTGTGATAGATGGTGTGTGTGTGTGTGTGTGTGATAGATGGTGTGTGTGTGTGTGTGTGTGTGTGATAGATAGTGTGTGTGTGTCTGTGATAGATAGTGTGTGTGTGTGTGTGTGTGTCTGTGATAGATGGTGTGTGTGTGTGTGTGTGTGTGTGTGTGTGATAGATGGTGTGTGTGTGTGTGTGTGTGTGTGTGATAGATAGTGTGTGTGTGTCTGTGATAGATGGTGTGTGTGTGTGTGTGTGTGTGTGTGATAGATGGTGTGTGTGTGTGTGTGTGTGTGTGTGATAGATGGTGTGTGTGTGTGTGTGTGTGTCTGTGATAGATGGTGTGTGTGTGTGTGTGTGTGTGTGTGATAGATGGTGTGTGTGTGTGTGTGTGTGTGTGTGATAGATAGTGTGTGTGTGTCTGTGATAGATGGTGTGTGTGTGTGTGTGTGTGTGTGTGTGATAGATGGTGTGTGTGTGTGTGTGTGTGTGTGTGTGATAGATGGTGTGTGTGTGTATGGGAGACATCTGCAGAGATTGAGTGACAGGTCCCTGTCGTGGTTCTGATCCGATTTAAGACGAAACAGGCTGATGTTTCCAGTGAGGTTCTGAAGGACAGAACGGCGCCGTTCACCAGACTGACAGGTCTTTACGAGGTTCTGACTCCACATTGATTGATCTTCATCGACTCTTCAGTAAACCGAGGGATCAATCAAACCGTCATAAATGTGGACAGAACATATTTGGTACCGGGTCCTGTGAGGGTCTGAGCCCACGAGGTCCAGGATCCATATCTGAGTCATGTGACACGAATGTTAATCGTCCATCCACAGATCCGCCTCGGGCCGAGGAGAAGGAAGCATCCATCACCTGGTTACCGTGGTTACCTGTCAGCGGGCCGGGTCTGTCAAGAATCAGAACACGGACAGACCTGCAGGTCTTCATCGTCTGTGTGAACCTGGACTTATTCTTCCTCGTTCCCAAAACAAACCCTTGTTCTTATTTACAGCCCTCTTCCTGTTATCGCTGATTTCCTGACGGGTCAGAACACCTGACCCGTTCTGAGCTGACGGGTCATGTGTTCTGACCCGTCAGCTCTCAGCAGAATAATAATAATAATCATAATTACTATTATTGTTGTTGTTGTTGTTGTTGTCGTGACGTGTAACGTGATCATACGGGCCGATTCTGCGGCGCCGGAGACGATGGCGGTGTTTTGGGTTTGGTTCTCTGCCAGTTCCAGGAGTCTGTTTGATGACGGCGCTGGTGTGAATCAGGTCGCCTCCTCCACCTCCTCCACCTCCTCTCTCCTCCACCTCCTCCACCTCCACGAGGCTCTTTGTCTGCAGGGGCGGAGGGAAGAGTTTCTGTATCTGACGTTAAATAATAGCCAGATAAATTAAACGGTTCCTCCGGGGGGAATTACAAACGCTTGATTACGGCGGCGCCGCTGGAGCGTTGGGTTTTCATGAACCGGCTGCGGCGCCGCTACGTCGGCTGTTATCAGCTTATTTACTGGATTTATTAGCCTCTTTCGCTCAGCCGGTTTTAGGCTGGCCTGCCGCTGAGCGCAGCTGAGGCGTGACGGGGGTCTGGGTTTGCCCCCGCCTCCCAGTCAACAATAAACAGGAAGTAACGGGCCCGAAAAGACGTGTGGCGCCGGTGAGGCGCGACACTTGTGACATTTAATGACACACTGTGTGCAGCTCCCAACCCAAGTCTTTAAAACA
>JBBDHG010000491.1:40000-67500 GCA_037951165.1 Lophius americanus
GTCTGTTGTTTTGGTTGTCTGTTGATTTGTTTGTCTGTTGTTTGTTTGTCTGTTGTTTTGGTTGTCTGTTGATTTGTTTGTCTGTTGTTTGTTTGTCTGTTGTTTTGGTTGTCTGTTGTTTTGTTGTCTGTTGATTTGTTTGTCTGTTGTTTGTTTGTCTGTTGTTTTGGTTGTCTGTTGATTTGTTTGTCTGTTGTTTGTTTGTCTGTTGTTTTGGTTGTCTGTTGTTTTGTTGTCTGTTGATTTGTTTGTCTGTTGATTTGTTTGTCTGTTGTTTGGTTGTCTGTTGTTTTGTTGTCTGTTGTTTGTTTGTCTGTTGTTTGTTTGTCTGTTGTTTGGTTGTCTGTTGTTTTGTTGTCTGTTGTTTGGTTGTCTGTTGATTTGTTTGTCTGTTGTTTGGTTGTCTGTTGATTTGTTTGTCTGTTGTTTGGTTGTCTGTTGTTTTGTTGTCTGTTGTTTGGTTGTCTGTTGTTTTGTTGTCTGTTGTTTGGTTGTCTGTTGATTAGCGTTGCTGCTCTGTCGGTCAGGTTGATGTTATTGGTTTGTAGGAACCCGTGAATCCTGGAGATCCAGAACCTCCTCGATCTCAGGGGGTTCTGGATCTTCTCAAGACCCGCCTGTAGAAGGAGTCGACTAGAGGAGTCGCTCCTGGTGGAGATCCAGATCTGGCGGGTGGAGGAGGTGGAGGTCCAGTAAAGGTCCAGATACTTGATGTTATTGTATATATGTTGTAGCAGAACCTGACGGCGGTCCGTTCCTCCGCCGCCGCTGTAAACCAGGAGGGTTTCTAACTACAGCGCCGCTAAAAGCATCATGGGAGTCATTTGTATGCAAAACGGCGCCTCCTCCCCCCCTTCCTCTCAGCCCCCCTCCCTCCTCAGAGCCTCATCCTCCTCTAAGTGGTCTTTCATAAACGAAGACCTCCACCATCTTTGGGGAGACGCTAACAAGCAGCCGAACATTTAAAGCTCGTGACTAGCGCGCTAGGAACGTAGCTTGATGGTCGGGGAGGAGGAACATCTCGTTCAGTCGATTCATTCGTCTCGGCTTATAATTAACTAGAATATATTTACAAAATAAAACGTTGTTCCCTAAACCACCGACCCCCCACCACCGACCCCCCACAGCCGACCCCCCACCACCGACCCCCCACAGGATTCATGGAGGTCCATCCAGTCGTTCAGGAGAGCCTGAGAAAGGTGGTCCCTTCGTAGGTTGTTTGGTTGGTTGATTGGTTGTTTGGTTTTCTGGTTGGTTTTCTGGTTGGTTGGTTGGTTTTCTGGTTGGTTGGTTGGTTTTCTGGTTGGTTGGTTGGTTTTCTGGTTGGTTGTTTGGTTTTCTGGTTGGTTTTCTGGTTGGTTGTTTGGTTTTCTGGTTGGTTTTCTGGTTGGTTGGTTGGTTGGTTTTCTGGTTGGTTGGTTGGTTGGTTGGTTGGTTGGTTGGTTGGTTTTCTGGTTGGTTGTTTGGTTTTCTGGTTGGTTTTCTGGTTGGTTGTTTGGTTTTCTGGTTGGTTTTCTGGTTGGTTGGTTGTTTGGTTTTCTGGTTGGTTGGTTGGTTGGTTGGTTGGTTGGTTGGTTGGTTTTCTGGTTGGTTGTTTGGTTTTCTGGTTGGTTTTCTGGTTGGTTGGTTGGTTTTCTGGTTGGTTGGTTGGTTGGTTGGCGGTGGACTGACCCTGACATTGTGATCATATAACGTTCCTGCTGGATCTGAGTGGGAAGATTCTTGGACGAGACCCTCACCAGAACCGACCCGTCTGTAATAAAAGGGCTTGAAGCCGCCCCTGCTGGTGTTCATGTTTACTGAAACCCGATTGTGGTTCAGGTCATTATTTTAACGATGTTAGCACAAGATAAAATGTCAATGATGGAGAAAGTGAAAATAGATCCTGGATCTGGATCTGGATCTGGATCCAGGTCCACTTTAATCAAGTGTGCCTGAAATATCCTGGATCCAACCCTTCTAGAAGCTGAGAATACGGAAGATTAGCATTAGCTAATCTCAACTCTGGAAGCTAGATTTGTTTTTGCTTATTTCTGCTATGCTAGCTGATTTTGCTCATTGTATACATTTGCTGTTTTTAGCTGCAAGATGTTGAACTGAAAGTGAGTGAGATGTCGCCGACTTCATGACATCTTCACGTCAGAGATGGAGACAACAGGGCTTTCATTCACAGTCCGGATCATGTTAGCTTAGCATATGTTTTAGGCTCAACACACAACCAGCCACAGAAGATCATTTATCCAATCAGAATCAGTTTGCGTTGAAGTTCCAACACGCCTGCTAATGCCAGGTCCGTAAGGGGGACACCCCCCCCCTCCCCCCCCCCCCCCCCCCCTCCACACTCAGCCCCTGTCCCTCCTCTTGCTCCCTGTGCCCCTGCTCCTCCTTCCTGTCTGTGTCTCTCAGATCGGACCTCAGGTGGTGCTGTTGTCCTGACAACCCGTGAAGGGAGCATCACTGACTGGAGAGGAGGAGAGGGGGGGTTCGCTCTCTCTCGCTCTCTCTCTCCCTCTCCCTCTCCCCCACTGTCTCTCTCTCTCTCTCTCTCTTTCTCTCTCTCTCTCTCGCTCTCTCTCGCTCTCTCTCTCCCTCTCCCCCACTGTCTCTCTCTCTCTCTCTCTCCCGCTCTCTCTTTCCCTCTCTCTCTCTCTCCCTCTCCCCCACTGTCTCTCTCTCTCTCTCTCTCTTTCTCTCTCTCTCGCTCTCTCTCGCTCTCTCTCTCCCTCTCCCCCACTGTCTCTCTCTCTCTCTCTCTCCCGCTCTCTCTTTCCCTCTCTCTCTCTCTCACTCTCCCCCACTGTCTCTCTCTCTCTCTCTCTCTTTCTCTCTCTCTCTCGCTCTCTCTCGCTCTCTCTCTCCCTCTCCCCCACTGTCTCTCTCTCTCTCTCTCTCCCGCTCTCTCTCTCTCCGTCTCTCTCTCTCTCCCTCTCCCCCACTGTCTCTCTCTCTCTCTCTCTCTCTCTCTCTCTCTCTTTCCCTCTCTCTCTCTCCCGCTCTCGCGCGCGGTGCCTTTACGCGCAGAGCGTTACGCGTCAGAAGGAGAACCGCGCGCCTCTCAGTCCGTCAGGGATCCCGTTCGTTCCGGACCGCTTTGGACTTACACGCGTGTTTTTTATTTTAAATTCAATCCCGCGACCACCGCCGCTCCCCCTCCCCCCCCCCTCTCGTGTCTCCCGTGGGTCGGTCGCCGGTGTCGGGATGCAGGTGGGACGCAGGTCGTGGTGGAAGCAGCTGCAGGCGTCTTTTTTCAGGCTGCTGTGTCTTCTGCCCACAGGGTTCCCGGTCCGGAGCGTGGACATGCAGCGCTCCACGGACAACATCACCATCCGGCAGGGCGACACGGCCGTCATCAGGTAAGAGTCCGCCTCAACTTTCACCTCCACCCACCTCCACCTCCACCTCCACCCCCCGTCCTGACTCTGATGGATGCTGTGAGTTGACGCGGGTAACTTTTATGTCACCGGGGATCCGCGGCTGTGTCGCAGGAGTTGCAGAGTGAATGTTGGTTGACGCGCGGAGGCTGCTCCGGTCCGTGCAGGAGGAGGAGGAGGAGGACGAGGAGGAGGAGGTGATGGGTTCCTCCTCTCCTGATGGACAGATGTCACGGATCACGTGACCTGAGCCATGTGTCTCCGACGGGCTGAGGGGCTTAAGGGTCGGTAAACAAGGGGGTTCCGACCCAAACGATCAGGGCTGCGTATTGCAGTGAATGTACATGTAAATATATGAGCCATAACATTATAACCACTGACAGGTGAGGTCAGATTGACGTTGATTGGCCGGTTACCTGTCAGTGGGTGGGATTTATTATTTTCCAGAGGTTGAATAGTTTTAAGGAGGAGAATTGGACCAGTATGATTATCTGAATGGCTTTAATAAGAATCATACTGGGTCAGAACATCTCCAGAACTGCTGGGTGTTTCTCCTCTGCAGCGGCTAGAACCCACCACCAGGGGTCCGAGGCAGGACCGCCGGTGAGTGAATGCTGACCCAGGTTGTCTGATCCCTCAGAGGATCTGCTGAAAATGTGGATGCTGCTCGGTTGGTCGGTTCTGACTCCTTTCCTCGCTGGTTCTGATAGAAGGGAGTCGGAACACACAGTGGCATCATGGCTACATTATTGGGCGGGTGGTTATAATGATCTGGCTGACAGGATGTGCAGCATGACCTCACATTTAACACTGGACCGGACTCTGCCGCACAGAACCGTAGACTCTGAACCCAACAAAGACGTTTTCACATTTGTCATTATAGTATATAATAATATAATAATATATATAATCAGCCTTAATGCCGTTTGAGTTATTTGTGTGTATAAATATTCATCTGTGTTTATTTATACTTTCTTTCTCTGGTTTTAGACGTATTTACTAAAATCCTCATTGGCTGACATTTAAAGGGTCTTCTGGAGGTCCGAGCCGTAAAGTATTAAAACCGAGCCTATCGCGGTCTGGAATCCTAAAATGTAAAATAAATAACGAGGTGAGTTTAGAAAACTCCTGCTGGCTTTGAGGACGTGAACGCGGCGCTGAATATCCAGTTTCTTCGCCTCTGAAGGTCATTATTTAAATATAAAGCAGGAATCGATGATTTGGTCGGTTAAATGTTCATGTTCAATTAGTGGATGCATTTATATTTATTCTGTAGCAGCCGGCCGGGTTCTGATCCAATCGCCTCCGTCTCTAAACTCACCGTGTGGATCATAAATAATCACGTCTATCGATTCGACGCTTTAATGGAGAATCTAGAGACGCGTCGCAACAACGCTTCTTGTCTTCTCAGCCTGAAGGTTCTAAATCGTCTCGGCCCGACGGCGGAACCACGAGACACAAACACAGACGTGAGGATGAAGCCAGAACCTTCTCCCGGCAGAAACCCTGATTTGAGTTGATCTGGGATGGAGGGTCAGACGATTGTGAGGAAAGTTGGTTCCGCCAACATCCTACAGAGTCAGCCGTCCGTCACGCTGAAGATCTTTGATCATTTATTCGTAAATATAAAAGAATTCAACCGCAAATAATAATAAAAGTAAATCATGAATCTACACTGACGCTAAAAGTATTCTTAATAGATAATAAAACGGAATCATTTAAGAATGTTTTTTTATTTCATATATTTATATTCTTAAACGTTATCCGTCAGGTTTGTTTGACCTTTGACCTGTTCTCTGCTTTGACCCTCAGCCTGAAGGGGGCGTGATGAGGGTCTCTGTCAAACTCATGTTTATGATGACGTCATTTATTTCCATTCCTAAAAAAGTCTAGTTTATTCTGGAATCCGATCCTTCGTCTCGACGCCATAACTCAGAGTCCGTCCGAAGCATCGTCTTCAGACCTCAGTGTGAGGAAGAACTGGAGTGATTTTGAAGGAAGGTCAGTTGTATATTTTCGACACTAGGAGGGTTTTTATCTCTAAAAGTTTTCAGCATAGTTTTCTGAACTGGTGGTCAGATTTGGTCCAGATGAATTAACTTTATATAAATATTTATATTATTTCACTCTAATTGTTCATATTTATGCCACCAGGGGGAGTTTTTAGTGTAAAACACCGGTTCTGGTCCGTAACGTCCCGACCATCAGTCCAGTTGTCTAAATGTATCTCCTATGAATCGACTCCAGGAAATCTGTCTGGTTTTATTTAGTAAACTGTGTTTATCTTCATCATCGAGTCACTGTGGGATCTGATCTAGAACAGACTGATGACATCATAGAAACAGTTAGGTCGAGTCACTGTGGGATCTGATCCTAGAACAGACTGATGACATCTTAGAAACAGTTAGGTTGAGTCACTGTGGGATCTGATCTAGAACAGACTGATGACGTCATAGAAACAGTTAGGTTGAGTCACTGTGGGATCTGATCTAGAACAGACTGATGACGTCATAGAAACAGTTAGGTTGAGTCACTGTGGGATCTGATCCTAGAACAGACTGATGACATCATAGAAACAGTTAGGTAGAGTCACTATGGGATCTGATCCTAGAACAGACTGATGACGTCATAGAAACAGTTAGGTTGAGTCACTGTGGGATCTGATCTAGAACAGACTGATGACATCATAGAAACAGTTAGGTTGAGTCACTGTGGGATCTGATCTAGAACAGACTGATGACGTCATAGAAGTAGGGTCGTGAGCCCATGCACACATTGATTCCGAGCTTCTTTTAAAGTAAGACCACCCACTCCTCTAATGAATGTGGAATACTTTTACTGCGGGACGCCGTTTCTCTTTTTATCAAAAATAATGAACACTATAAAAAATCAAATACTTGTACAGTCGGTTAAACGGACATTTAGTCCCCGTTTTATTCTCATGTTCCGCCGCGTGTGTCTTTGAACCCGTTTAAACCGGAGGATCATTTAGTTCCAGAACGTTACGAGTCAAGGTTTGGACATGAACCCACCTCAGACTGAAGATTATTCCTCTTTGATTCATTTATTCCTGCGACTCCGTCAAAGATTGTTCGTTTAAATTCGTTCCGGGGAAAATCCTCTCCCCGCCACAAACTGCCTTTATTTTATCGGCTGACCTTTAACTCTCGGCTGGATGAATAAATCCCTTTAATGGATTCCTCCTCGCCGCCATCCATCCAGGTATCGCCGATGTTCCACGGGGGGGGGGGGGCATTTGTTTCACTTTCTAAATCCAATTGAGAGCGTCTCTGCTATATTCAGCCGTTTAGTCGGTCGGCTTCCTTAAAGGTCTGCTTCCTCAAAGGGTCTTTGAATAACCATCTTTGATGACATCATTAATCTGATGTCATCACGTCACAGATCCTCGCCGCTCCGTTGGAAACACAACCCATTTTCCACTTGACAAATTGGATAGTTTTGGGGGGGCGGGAATGTGCGAACTCCGAGCGGGGGTGGGGAGCCCGGGGCGAGCAATTTGTCGAGCTACGCTCAGTATCTGATTCCATAAGCCGGCTTTTGTGGGGCTGAGGGGATATTGGAGACCCGGGGGCGTAATAACGCCCGAGCTCCTTCACCGGCGCCGCCGTGACATTCACGACACGAAGAGCCCGGCCCAGCAGCACGCCGCGCCGCGGGAATCACAGACGGAGTTTAGACTTTCTGCCAGAGGCGCAGATGTGTGTCACTGAGAATAAATACGAGGAGGAGGAGGAAGAGGAGGAAGAGGAGTTTTTTCCTCAGGTGTCAAACTTTCAAAATGACAGCTCGCCGTTTCACATCTAAGCTCCTCCTCCCTGACACAAAACCGCATCCAGGAGCCTCTGGGTGGCGCCATGGCCTCCATCCTCTTCTGTGGCACTCAAGCTAATGCTAACATGCTAGCAGAACTATTTCTGATGCTGGCGTCTCATAACGCCACTGAGCATGACCAGATAGACTCAAGCTAATGCTAACATGCTATCTTGTTAAAAAACTAATTCGGACATACTAACCTTCTTATGCTAACCATTTAGTCTGTAGAAGATATTTAATGCTAACATGCTCGCCTTTTACTATGCACCTGTTGAAAGTGGCTAATGCTAATATGCTAGTCTGCTGAAGAAGCAGCTCCACAGCTGAAGGGGGGCGGATCTATGAAGGACACATTTAAATGACATCAGTAATGAGACCGGAGGGAGTCCAAACTGAGGCCCGCCACTGAATTCTGCCCACTCGACATTTGATTGACAGTTCCTGGTGTTGACATCGAAGCAGCTGCCGCTGGTGGTTTGTGGCGTCGTCGCCTCCTGTGAGCTGCATTAAAAGCAGAGACTTAGCTACTCTTAACCTTTGACCTTTCGTGGAGGGGCTAATCTGGGACAGATTACTCCTCTGAGGACGGACGCCGCGTCACTCTTATATAAACATTTAGACGCCTGCCATTATGACGTGACAGAGGTCAGAGGTCAACCAGCATCCGGATTAAACCAATCACAGCGGAGCTGTTTACATGATCTGTGGTGCATTCAGGGACCGTCAGGGAACTTTTAAGTGGGTCCCAAAGATGTTTTGTTCCTGGAAGGAAGTGAGGTTTAAGTTAACTTCCTGTCGGAAGTGACATTTAGATTTTTAGGACCTTTAATCACTTTAATTATTCAAGTTTTATCCTTAGAGTCTGGATTGTGGAATCATCATCGTCGCCGACGCAGGTCCTTCATCCCAACGCCATAACTCAAAAAGTCTTTCATGGATCATTTATTTTATTTCTTCCCACACAGACCTGAGTGTGAGGAAGAACTGGAGGGAGTTTGAAGTCAGTTTGCATATTTTCACCACTAAGGGGAGCTTCACCTCCAAAAGTTTGAACGCCATAATTTCTGAATCGTTGGTCCAGATTTACGTCCAACGAATCGACTCAAGTATATCTAAATCCTCTTTTCATCTAATAGTTCCTGTTTAACTGTAATAGTTCCTGTTTAACTGTAATAGTTCCTGTTTAACTCTAATAGTTCCTGTTTTACTCTAATAGTTCCTGTTTTACTCTAATAGTTCCTGTTT
Organism: Lophius americanus; assembly: GCA_037951165.1. Classification (NCBI taxonomy): domain Eukaryota; kingdom Metazoa; phylum Chordata; class Actinopteri; order Lophiiformes; family Lophiidae; genus Lophius; species Lophius americanus. The sequence goes on from JBBDHG010000491.1 coordinate 48,451, forward strand.
AACTCTAATAGTTCCTGTTTTACTCTAATAGTTCCTGTTTTACTCTAATAGTTCCTGTTTTACTCTAATAGTTCCTGTTTTACTCTAATAGTTCCTGTTTAACTCTAATAGTTCCTGTTTTACTCTAATAGTTCCTGTTTTCATCTAATAGTTCCTGTTTAACTGTAATAGTTCCTGTTTAACTCTAATAGTTCCTGTTTTACCCCTAATAGTTCCTGTTTTACTCTAATAGTTCCTGTTTAACTCTAATAGTTCATGTTTTACTCTAATAGTTCATGTTTTACTCTAATAGTTGATATTTTACTCTAATAGTTCATGTTTTACTCTAATAGTTGATGTTTTACTCTAATAGTTGATGTTTTACTCTAATAGTTCATGTTTTACTCTAATAGTTGATATTTTACTCTAATAGTTCATGTTTTACTCTAATAGTTCATGTTTTACTCTAATAGTTGATATTTTACTCTAATAGTTCATGTTTTTACTCTAATAGTTGATGTTTTACTCTAATAGTTGATGTTTTACTCTAATAGTTCCTGTTTTACTCTAATAGTTCATGTTTTACTCTAATAGTTCCTGTTTTACTCTAATAGTTCATATTTACTCTAATAGTTCCTGTTTTACTCTAATAGTTCCTGTTTTACTCTAATAGTTCATGTTTTACTCTAATAGTTCCTGTTTTACTCTAATAGTTCCTGTTTTACTCTAATAGTTCATGTTTTACTCTAATAGTTCCTGTTTTACTCTAATAGTTCATGTTTTACTCTAATAGTTCCTGTTTTACTCTAATAGTTCCTGTTTAACTCTAATAGTTCCTGTTTTACTCTAATAGTTCCTGTTTTCATCTAATAGTTCCTGTTTAACTGTAATAGTTCCTGTTTAACTCTAATAGTTCCTGTTTTACCCTAATAGTTCCTGTTTTACTCTAATAGTTCCTGTTTAACTCTAATAGTTCATGTTTTACTCTAATAGTTCATGTTTTACTCTAATAGTTGATATTTTACTCTAATAGTTCATGTTTTACTCTAATAGTTCATGTTTTACTCTAATAGTTGATATTTTACTCTAATAGTTCATGTTTTACTCTAATAGTTGATGTTTTACTCTAATAGTTCCTGTTTTACTCTAATAGTTCATGTTTTACTCTAATAGTTCCTGTTTTACTCTAATAGTTCATATTTACTCTAATAGTTCCTGTTTTACTCTAATAGTTCATGTTTTACTCTAATAGTTCCTGTTTTACTCTAATAGTTCATGTTTTACTCTAATAGTTCCTGTTTTACTCTAATAGTTCATATTTACTCTAATAGTTCATGTTTTACTCTAATAGTTCATGTTTTACTCTAATAGTTCATGTTTTACTCTAATAGTTCCTGTTTTACTCTAATAGTTCATATTTACTCTAATAGTTCATGTTTTACTCTAATAGTTCATGTTTTACTCTAATAGTTCATGTTTTACTCTAATAGTTCCTGTTTTACTCTAATAGTTCATGTTTTACTCTAATAGTTCCTGTTTTACTCTAATAGTTCCTGTTTTACTCTAATAGTTCATGTTTTACTCTAATAGTTCCTGTTTTACTCTAATAGTTCCTGTTTTACTCTAATAGTTCCTGTTTTACTCTAATAGTTCATGTTTTACTCTAATAGTTCCTGTTTTACTCTAATAGTTCCTGTTTTCATCTAATAGTTCCTGTTTAACTGTAATAGTTCATGTTTTACTCTAATAGTTCCTGTTTTACCCTAATAGTTCCTGTTTTACTCTAATAGTTCCTGTTTAACTCTAATAGTTCATGTTTTACTCTAATAGTTCATGTTTTACTCTAATAGTTCATGTTTTACTCTAATAGTTCCTGTTTTACTCTAATAGTTCCTGTTTTACTCTAATAGTTCCTGTTTTACTCACTAGGGGGAGTCTTTAGTGTAAGAACAGGTTCTGGTCGGTCCAGTCGTGTCTAAAGGTTTCTGCTCTGAATGGAGTCCAGGACCTCGTCTGGTTTTATTGAGTAAACTTTATTCATCTTCATCGTTGAGTCACTCTGGGATCTGATCCAGGAACAGACTCTTGTTCTGGTGTCCTGGATCAGAACCTTTGGGTTTTCAGTATTTTATTCATTTACATACTCTTTAAAACACGTTTGTTGAAACTGTACAGATCTGCGTTGCGTTAGCTGCGACAGCTAACATAAGCTAACGTTGTCTTTGATCCTGTTTTCTGGCGTAGCTCCGCCTTCGTGGACAAAAGAATTTTTAAAAAAAGAACGGAGAGAAAAATGTTCGCGAGTGAACAGAACTTTATTTCTGCGGTGAAGGTCAGGAGGCGCTGAGACGTCGACGCGGGTCCATCCTTAAGCAGAGGTTAAGGTTGGACCCACCTTAACCTCTCGTGTTCCGGCGCCGTTGGTCGGAGCGCCGGAACACGACATTAACGCTCCGGTTTCACCCGTCGAGGTTTGAAGGATGTAAAAGAGAATCAGTGCCGGTTTGGGCCGAACCGCAACTTTAATTAGAGGAACAGCGGGTCGGACGCGGCGCCGCAGCCTCTGGCACATCTCATATATTTTATATCAGACTCTAATTAAACGCTGTTTCGTACATAGAATCCTCTGGGGCAGAGCGTGAGAGCAGAAACCTCCTCCCTGAGAGCAGGAAGTGTTTTGTCATCTCAAAGATAATTGAAGCGGCGCAGAAACGCCGCCATTAATGCTTTAATAAGAAAACGTCAATTATCAGGACTCGGCTCTGACATCACAACCTTCGCCTTCAGGCCGCCGCCGCCGCCGCCGCCGCCGCCGCCGCCCGCACAACCAATTAAAAAGTAAACCGGTGTGAAACGGCTTGAGGAACTTTTTCTCCTCGTCACACAAGAAGTGACGTGAATCTGGACGTTTGATCCGCCGGAACGTCGGCAGAAAACAGCGATAGAAACTTTGAACAAGTGTGAAAACCTCAGGATCCGCCGCCGCCGCCGCGCCCAGGACAGGAGGATGTTACTCAAAGGAGCGGCGAGAGGGGAATCCGCCTTCAAGTGTCAGAATGATGTCATCATTGGCGGCGGCTCGCATTTGTTTATTTCCTCAGCCTAGCGTAGCGAAGGCTAGCTATTGTAGCCAACATTAGCTAATGCCGGCTATGATGTGTTGCGTTCAGGACACATCAGAAATCGGGAAAATGCATGCTTTGACAGGAAATGATTTGAAGTCGGTTCTGATTCTGATTGGGTTCGGGGATTCTGTCCCGACTTCAAACTGGATGTGATCCTTTGATCCTTTGGTTCTGGAGAACTCTGGGAGGGATGTTAGCTGAGTTCAGCTCGTTGGGATAAAAGTCACACAAACGATTAAAAATCCGGTTCCTAGTTTGAAGGCATCGTTTCTGGTCCAGAACACGTGGCGTTTGCTCCTTTTCCCCTCTGGGAAGTTCCTGCGTGAGATGATGTGGGAGGAGGTTTTGGTTCTTCTCCCATTAGAACTAATCTCCGTCTCCTTTGACGGTTCTGATGGAGAAACGTGATCCGGTCCGCAAACGGATCAATCTCTGGATTTCCTGGCAGAGAACAACATGATTTGGGATGTCCCGCCTCCGGGGGATTGACGGGCTGGAGAGAGGGACAGGGGGGACGGGGTGGGGGACGGGGTGTGTGTGTGTGTGTGTGTGGGGGTGTGTGTGTGTGTGTGTGTGTGTGTGTGTGTGTGTGGGGGGGGGGGGTCTGTAGTTCACCTCATCAGATCTGAGAGTTGCTGCTGGTTTTTTTTACAGTTCAGAGACTCTGAGTGTCTCTTCATCTCCCAGCCAACACTGAACGCTCCATCTGTGGCGACTTATTCACAGAGTGGATGATGGAGGAGGAGGAGGGGGAGGAGGAGGGGGAGGGGGAGGGGGAGGGGGAGGGGCGGGACACAGTATTAGTACAATCAGCACTATAATCCCCTCTGTTCCAGCCGCGGCCCACTGCCGGATTTTCAAATCAATTTCATTTTGAAGCCGCAGCAGAAGGGCGGGGCGGGTCTTCATCGTCCTCGTTTTTAACGAGGGACGGAGCAGAGGTGATTAAGAGGGGGGGGGGTCAGGGGTCAGGGGTCGTGGGCTCCGCTTTATTTTTGTCAGTTCAATCTTTGAAGAGTTTTTGAATAGTTGTAAGTTCCAGCGGCTTTCATCGGGGTCGTCTTTAGCTGAGTGCTACTGTGGTCAAAGCAGCTAACGTGGTTTATGGTAGCTAACATGGCTAATGGCAGCTAATGTGGCTAATAGCAGCTGATGTGGCTAATGGCAGCTAATGTGGCTCATAGCAGCTGATGTGGCTAATGACATCTAGTTTAGCCAATAGCAGCTAATGTAGCTAATGGCAGCTAATGTGGCTAATGGCAGCTAATGTGGCTCATAGCAGCTGTCTTAGCTAATGTTAGATAACTAACAAGACCTTAGCTATCCTTAGCTAACATTAGGTAATGTCCCCTCTTACAGCTAATGTCAGCTAACGTAAGTGTCTTATTCTTGCAGAGCATACTTCATTTGAAATGCTAACACAGTTAGTTATAGCTAATGTTAGCTGTCGTAGCTTATGTTAAGAACATTTGAGATAATGTAGCAGACCTTGGCGATAGCTAAAACCTGCTAAATCAGCTAAGGTTAGACAATGTCCGTTAACATTGCAAATGGTACCGAATATTATTAGCTAACATAGATAGCAATAGCTAGTGTCATCCCTGGACAGCGTACAGCCTAATCTTCATCCATCCAGCTAACATAGCCATCCTGTGAGTATACATCGAGATTATCAGACCTCTTGATTTGTCCAGTTTACATTGCTAATGTTAGCTAATGTTAGTTAATACTATCCCTGGAGAGTATAATATAGCTCTCCAGATCAACGCGGGTAAAACCAAGGAACTGGTGGTGGACTTCCGAAGGCAAACACCCCCCCACACACCGGTGAACATCCAGGGAATGGACGTTGAGATGGTCATGTCCTACAAGTACCTTGGTGTTCACCTGAACAACAAACTGGACTGGACCCACAACTCAGCAGCACTCTTTAAAAGGGGTCAGAGCCGACTGTATCTGCTGAGGAGACTGAGGTCTTTTGGAGTGCAGGGGGCGCTCCTGAAGACCTTCTTTGACTCTGCAGTCGCCTCGGCCATCTTTTATGGAGTGGTCTGCTGGGGCAGCAGCATCTCAGCTGCTGACAGGAGGAAACTGGACAAACTGATCAGGAAGGCCAGTTCGGTCCTGGGATGTCCTCTTGACTCGGTGCAGGAGGTGGGAGACAGGAGAATAATGGCCAAGCTGTCATCTCTCCGGGACAACGTCTCCCACCCCATGCAGGAAACCATCTCTGCACTGGAGAGCTCCTTCAGCGACAGACTCCTTCACCCCAAGTGTGTGAAGGAGCGATATCGCCGATCGTTCCTTCCTGCAGCAGTCAGACTCCACAACCAGCACTGTTAGCAACACACACACCTACACAACTACACACACACTTACACACACATCTACCTTTTAATTTATTTTAATTGCACATAACGTTTAATTTTAATTTAATTTATTTTAATTTATTTTAATTGCACATAACACGATGTTATTCTTACTCTGTGTTATTCTTACTCTGTGTCATTCTTACTCTGTAACATGCTCTGCTGCTGTAATATTGCAATTTCCCCATTGTGGGACTAATAAAGGCTATCTATCTATCTAACAGTGGCTAAAATCATTGCGCTGTATTTGGTCATCTAACATAGCTTATTTTAGCTAATGCTATCCCTGGAGTGCATAAGCTCTTAATTGGTCTTCTTATGTAGCAACATACATAGCTCCTATTATATATGTTATCTGATGCCAGCTAACGTAGCTATCATAGCTAACGTAGCTCTCCTGAGAGCACAGCTCCTCTTTGTGTCTTTCTGCTCTTTCGGCTGCGACCTGAAATATTCTGGGATATAACTGAATATTTAAGGGCAGCCGCTGCCTGAAAGTGGTTCCGGCCAATTTGCGTCTCTTTTGTTGTGCGGAGCGGACCGTCTCCAGGAGCACCTTTAAAGCACTCAGCAGCTCCTGCCGGCCTCCGGCGCTGTGAGCGGAGGAGGATTCTTATCGCTGGGAGGAAACCTCTAAATGTCGGCGTGTCACGGAGCTGCAGTGAGACGCTGCCGGCTGAAAGCTTCCATTTGTGCCGCTCCGCAGGGTGGAGGCATCTCCTCCACCTTCAGTAACAGACCCTCCACCGCCGACCGCCAACCTCTTCTGAGCTTCACCTTCAGATCCTCAAAGAGCCCGCCGTCTCTGCTCGGACAGAACCTCCCACCGCCTCCTCCTGCTTTCTGCTCCCCTGAGCTTCTCATTAACATGAAAGAAGGTGAAAAGGAACAAAATACACACTTTAAATAATAAATAATTACATTTAATTATAATAATTATATGAATAATTATGAGGGTTGAACTTTTTCACTGAACTGTGTGAATGAAGCTCCATCATCTCAGCTGCATCTGACTGCAGCAAGAAGCTGGGGTATCATAGCTAATGTTAGCTAATGTTAGCTATCATAGTTATTGTTAGCTATCATAGCTTATGGTAGCATACCTAAACAGCTATACCTAATGTTAGCCAATATTAGCCCATGAAATCGGTCATACTTCATGTAGGCTAAAGTTAGCCTACACAAGCAGCCATAGCTAATCTTTGCTAATTTTAGATTGTCAGCTGGTTAGAGCTTTTGTAAACTATCGTCAGCTAATGTTATTCATATTAGCTCATGTTAGCCCTTGTAGCTAACCATATCTGATTTCAACTATTGTAGCTAATGTTAGCTACATGAGCTACAACCATGCTTCAGCTTTGTTGTAGAAGATAAGCTAAATTCGACTGATATAAGCTATCGTGGCTAGCATTAGCTCGTGACAGCGTTCATGGGTCAGAAGAAAGAAATGAAAAAGAATCTCCTCAGAATAAATGATTTGGACCCGCGAGTGGATTTAATGTTTATAGATTCAGCGCTCGGGTTTCAAAGACGGAATAATGATGATGTCATTCTGACAGATCCAGATCAAGACTGGATCTGGATCTGGATCCACATGGAGGAGGTACCTGATTGGTTGATCTGCTCCCTGCAGCTTCGTCATTCATTTACTGAAAGAACGTGAAGATTCTGGAAGAGCTCTTCACCAGAACCAGAACCAACCAGCGCCGCAATTGAGCTGAGGAGTCTAGGAGCGCAGAGATGGACTAAAAATGTCCCGTTTGACCCGGTTCTCCTGCCGTTCTGGTTCAATTGTTTTAAAGCAGGCTGGAGTCAGAACACGGGGCTCTGAGCCGCGACGACTCCTGCAGATGTAAATCCACGTGGCTTCAAACCAGATTAGCGCTCGGCAGTAAGTACAGTCCCGCTTCATTAAACTCCTCCACCCAGCACCACCCCCACCCCCACCCCCACCGACCAACATCAGCAAAATCTGCTGGCTGACCCACCGACACAAACCCTCTGGATTAAACATGATTTCTCCCAGCTGGTCTCGTCTCGCTCAGAACCGGGCCCGTTAGCATTCAGACGACTGCTTAGCATTCAGCTAACAAACTAAGTTGGCTCTCAGTTTACCCCCAGAAGTATGACATCATCATTCCGCGTGTCATCCTGGGTGAATCCCGCCGCTCGCTCAATGTCAGCTGAGATAGGCTCCAGCCCCTGCGACCCTGAACAGGATAAGTGGTTCAGGATAATGAATGGATGGATGGATGGATGGATGGATGGATGGATTGCTTGTTGACAGCAGGCTAGCATGTTAGCGTTGGTTGTTTCTAACAGTCTAGCATGTTAGCATAGTTTTTTTGTCAAAAGCCCAGCATGTTAGCATCAGGTGTTGTCAAATGGCTAGCGTGATAGCATTTGTTTTCAAGAAGCTAGTCTATTAACATCAGTTGTTATTTAGAGGTTAGCTTTGCACCATTAGCTATTTTCCGTAGGCAAGCGTGTTAGCATTAGCTTTTCAACCTACTACCATGCTAGCTTCAGCTATTTTCAGTAGGGCTAGCAGTTTAGAACGATGATGTCACGGCGTTAAACCTTAGCGTGGTTATGGCGTGGCGGCTGAATGAACTCTTCAGGTCGGCGCGTGAAGAAACGACTCACTTCCTGTTCAATCCGCCGTTAACAATCATCCCGCGGAGTGGCGCCGCGAGGTGAAGCTCAGAAACCCGTGGACAGGAAGTAGCTCCGACAGGAAGCGGGGCGAGGTCCGTTTATCTTCCTCTCGTCTCGTTTGTCATAATTATCCCCTTCGATTAAATTTAATCTTCTTCGCTCTGCGGAACAACATTGTTTTCATTTTCACTCATTTCTCCGCCTTCGATTAGGTCCAATTAGAGCGGCCCGCGGCGACCCGCCGACGCATCCATCCATAAACGCCTCACATTCATTAGCACGCGCGTCTCCACTGAGCTGGAGGCGGGTTTAATGTGACGGTAGGACGTGGGTTCAAGTCCCTCAGAGTCAGAGAGCAGCGTCGACACCTGGGGGGGAGGTTCTGTCCGGACCATCAACGTACAAGAACTTCTTGGTGATTGAGATCGGGTAAAGGATTTGAAGTATCCCAGTGTCTGGTTCTGGAGTGATGGTAGAGTGGACCCGGAGGTGTTCAGGAGGTTCTGTCCGGCATCAGCAGTACTGACGGTGCGGTACCGCTCCGATTTGATCGAGAGAGTCGGTTCTGAGAGCAAAGCTCTCCATCTGCCGGTCCATCCAGGTTCCAACCCTCGTCTCGGGTCATGAGTTCTGGGTCCGGATCCAAAGAAAGAGGTCCAGGATATGAAATGAGTTTCCTTCAAGAGGGGCTGGACTCTGCGAGAAAAGGGGAGGAGCTCTGAGTGGAGCTGCTGAGGGAACCAGCTGAGGAGGTTCATCATCTGAGAGGATCATAGATTGAAGTGCAGGAGAAGCTGCTGTCAGAGGTGATGAAGAGGATGATGATGATGATGATGATGATGATGAAGAGGAGGAGGAGAACCTTTATAATTACTGATGCTAACGAGGCGGTTATCATCCGCAGCAGGAAGCTGTCATTAACGTCTCCTATGATTGGCCGCGTGTCTCCAACCTCCCTGAGGTTCTACCTCTGAACCTCAGCCCCGCCCAGAACCTCAGCCCCGCCCAGAACCTCAGCCCCGCCCAGAACCTCAGCCCCGCCCAGAACCTCAGCCCCGCCCAGAACCTCAGCCCCGCACAGAACCTCAGCTCCGCCCAGAACCAGCAACACCACCCATCAATGATTCATGGGACGCTCCGGATCCCAGGAGGTGGCGGGGAGGTGTTTTTCTATTATTCATTTTGTTTTTCCGTAGAGGTTAATTTCGTGGCTCCACCTCCGGCGGCGGTCGGCGCCGTCAGCGGCTGTGATTACATCGGCTGAAGTTTCCCAGGCGTTGGCGTAGAGCGACGAGTCAGCAGGATTCTGCAAAGTGCTGCTGTTGAGTCCAGAGGAAACCCGAGCAGAGCATAACACTGACTCCTCGTTTCAGGTTCCCATAATGCACCTGTGATGGTCCGCACCATCAGGCTGGCTGGGAAGGACCTGAAAGGACCTGGAGGTCCGGGTCATGGGTTCAAAATAAAGACAATGCGTGAAGGTGACCCGACTAGAGAACCCACTCGGACCCGGCCTCCATCAGGGACCTCCTCCAACCAGTGAGGAGAACTCCAGCTTGTGATGTTCAACGGCTCCGTCGCCTCCTGCTCCTGGCCACGCCTCCTTTAGCGCCAGCGGTATGAAGTCTTCTTGCGCTGCGTTCACAGCCAACGTGGAATTCACCTCCTGGGGTGAAAGCAAAGCGATGACCAGAACCATGTCTGTCCGGTGGTTCTGCACTGTGTTGGCTGGAGGAGGTCTCCGCAGGAGGTCGTTGGTTGTAGGTGGTGAAATGATGAAGCGAGGGCGCCGTGCGTTCTGGATCTCTGAGCCGTGTGTGCGACGCCGGCGGCGAGCCAGACGCGACGAAGAGCTACATGCCCTGTTCCACTTTGGACGATAAATGGTGACATAAAAGGATCAACGGGCCTGCAGCTCATCTTTCTCCACAGAACTGAGCCGACGCGGGTTTGAAAGTCGGTCACAGCGGCGCCGCTCAGGATCTCCTCCCGCTCCTCGGCGCTGAAGGCCCAGATTAGCGCCAGATGCTCCGGTCGCAGCGACACACTCCCTAATCTGCTTAATATCATGGCAGGCATCGTACGGACCAAATGTGTTCCTCCTGGAGGGGGTGGAGCCAAACATTCTGATTGGACGCAATTCATTTTTGACTGAGGCATGAATTCTCTCTCCGTGTGACAGATGTGACGAATCTACGGATCAGAACCGCCTCTCTTACACCAAACCCATCCACATATACATATATACACACATATATATATATATGTGTGTATATATACACACATATATATATATATGTGTGTATATATATATATATATATATATATATATATATGTATATATGTATATATATGTGTGTATATATATATATATATACACACATATATATATATATATATATATATATATATATGTGTGTATATATATATATATATATATATACACACATATATATATATATGTGTATATATATACACACATATATATATATATGTGTGTATATATATATATATATATATATATATATATATATATATATATATATATATATATACACACATATATATATATATGTGTGTATATATATATATATATATATATATATATATATATATATATATATATACATATATATATATATATATATATATATATATATATATATATACATATATATATATATATATATATATATATATATATATATACATATATATATATATATATATATATATATATATATACATATATATATATATATATATATATATATATATATATATATATATATACATATATATATATATATATATATATATATATATATATATATATATATATATATATACACACATATATATACATATATACATATATATATATATATATATATATATATATATATATATATATATATATATATGTATATATATATGTATATATATATATATATATATATATATATATATATACACGGTGACCTACTTGTAGTGGATATTATTGAACTAGGTTACTGCTAATCAACTGTTTGCCCACAAGCGTTGTTTAGTGTGTGTGTGTTAGTGTGTGTGTGTGTGTGTTAGTGTGTGTGTGTGTGTTAGTGTGTGTGTGTGTGTGTGTGTGTGTGTGTGTGTTAGTGTGTGTGTTAGTGTGTGTGTGTGTGCTAGTGTGTGTGTGTTAGTGTGTGTGTGTGTGTTAGTGTGTGTGTGTGTGTGTCAGTGTGTGTGTGTGTGTGTGTGTTAGTGTGTGTGTGTGTGTTAGTGTGTGTGTGTGTGTGTGTGTGTGTGTGACAGATGGGACTGATCAGATGTGTACTGGTTGTGATTGTACCACCCTGTAGAACAACAATGACGTCACCACTACAAGAGTGTAGCAGCCGTAACATTATGACCACCAGCAGGTGAAGTGATTGACGCTTATCATTAAACACTTACCCATTATCGATTATCTGGTTACTATGGCAACTGTCAGTGGGTGGGGTACCTGAAGGGGGGTCTTCAGGAACACAACAACCGTCCAATCCTAAATCTGTGGGATGTTCTGGACAATGTCGGAAGCATGGAGGTGCGACCTGTGCCTCTGAGGTAGAGGTACCACAACACACCTGCAGAGACAGTATGAGTCAGCTGTTCATAATGTTATGGCTGATCCGCCATGTGGAGTAGGAATAAATCCCAGCAGGGCTCAAACTCATCAATGCTGGCCTACATCTTCACATCCAGAGCCTCCTCCTCCTCCTCCTCCTCCTCCACAGATACACCTACACACTCTCTGCTGCAGGACGCCGCGGCAGCGCCGAAGGTACGGACCGGACCGGAGGACACCGGACCGGACTGGAGCACACTGGACCGGGCCGCAGGGCCTCTTGAGTCCAGACGTGTTTGTTCCCCGTCTGAGCCAACAGTTCTGTGTTTGTGTGTGTGCGTGACGGATCCATCTTGATGAGGAAGAGCAGCAGCTGTTGGATTGACGGCTGCTCATGTGAAGCGCTGAGGTCCTTCTCTGGCGGATGAAGATCTGAGGAGGACATCAAACATCTGCTGAGTTTGTGTTGTCACATGACACAAAGCTCTTCTTCTTCTACTCAACCCTTTATGGAGGCTAGCATGTTAGCATTACCTTTTGTCATTCTATCACTCCTCCTCTTCCTCCAAAGAAAATCATTCAGCGTTGAAGATGCGTCTAACCAATGTGGGGGTGAGGGGGGGGCTGCGAGCCCGGAGGGTGACACAAGTAATGAAATGAGTTGCTGGAGATGATTTGGTTTGTGATGCTGTAGCAAAGCATCATGGGAGACTCGATGGTTCTGACTGGCTGCTCACTGATCGACTCGGGGAAACGCCGCCGACGCTGCGCCGCTTCAGCGACTCCTCCGTCACGCCGTCAGAGACGGGTCCCGATAAAGCGCCGATTCTGGCCAACCGCTGTTCCTCCTCTGAGGTCATCGACCCTCATGAGGACCTTCCTGCTGGAGCAGGAAGTGATTGAACCACGGTCCAGCAGAAACCTGGACCGGATTCAGCGCTGCTGGATCTGATCGTCAGACAGGAGTTTTATTTATTTGGCACTAAATCAAACTTGATGTATGTTTAATATAAGTTTGTAGGAATTATAAGAACTTGTGAATAATGTTTATAACTGAGTATGAAGGCGGCGCGGCGCCCTCTGTCTGCAGGATGTGGCGGCGGGCTCGGAGCAGATGTTTGCTTCGGGCGGCAGGAAGTGCTTCATTAGTTATTCAAATGAGAGTCGGCCTTTACATCAATCTGATCTACGGTAAAAGCGGCGCCTCTCCGCTGACGGCGCCGCGTCTCATCAACGCCTTCTCTACTAACCTTGAGGAATATTGAGCCGGTGGCGGCGGCGGGGGGGGAGGAGCTGCATGGAATGTGTTTGTCAGAGTGTTGCTGTATATAAATATCAGAGCGCCGTCCCCCCGGTGCGGCGCTGTCAGCGTCCATATTTATGCTCTAATCATGAATTTTACATGGCGACCGCTGGAACGCCGCCATCATGATGATGAACGGCCACCCGCTGGATTGTGGGAAATGAACAGGACACCAAAAACAGATTGTTGGTTTGCAGCCGCTGCATCATCTCAGACGGTAAAACTGACAGGAAGTCCAAACCGGGAGAATCAGCGGAGGCGTTTCTGCTGCTGCTGAGGGAGGGCGGGAACATGAGGGCGTGTAGAAGGGGCGGTTACCGTCATCAGTGAGGTCACCGATCAACTGAACCTGCCATACCAAGTAACTAGAGCCACGTCATGACATCAGAGACACTATAGCCGTTTCATTACATCAGAGACACTAGAGCCGCGTCATGACATCAGAGACACTAGAGCCAAGTCATTACATCAGAGACACTAGAGCCGTGTCATGACATCAGAGACACTAGAGCCGTGTCATTACATCAGAGACACTAGAGCCACGTCATGACATCAGAGACACTATAGCCGTTTCATTACATCAGAGACACTAGAGCCGCGTCATGACATCAGAGACACTAGAGCCAAGTCATTACATCAGAGACACTAGAGCCGTGTCATGACATCAGAGACACTAGAGCCGTGTCATGACATCAGAGACACTAGAGCCAAGTCATTACATCAGAGACACTAGAGCCAAGTCATGACATCAGAGACACTAGAGCCGCGTCATTACATCAGAGACACTAGAGCCGCGTCATTACATCAGAGACACTAGAGCCGCGTCATGACATCAGAGACACTAGAGCCGCGTCATTACATCAGAGACACTAGAGCCAAGTCATGACATCAGAGACACTAGAGCCAAGTCATGACATCAGAGACACTAGAGCCGCGTCATTACATCAGAGACACTAGTTTAAACCGGAGTGTATGGAATTCCTTCATCCTTCGGTAACCAGGTGACCGTGAGCTGCTCTCTGATTGGCTGCTTCAGGTTTCCATCCTCCTGTTCTCACTGGCGGTGATATAAATCTCTTCAGTTTGATGATGTCATAAACTTTCCGGCTGATTTCTCATTGGCCTTGAATGTCAGTCGCAAAATGCAAATTTTCGGGCTAACCTAAGAACTTACTTAACTTAAGAACTTAATCCTGCTACTAGGCCGGGGGGCTTCATGTCCTCCATCTCCACCTCGGGGGCTGCTTCCTGTGGAGAACGGCGAGTCGTGGCGCCCTGACAAAGACGACACGGGATAAATGAACAGCTCCACAACTTTTCTTTATCTCTGCGTTGCTTTTTTTCCCATGAGGCTCGTCTTCCACAAACGGATGACTGAGTTTAAAACGTTAATTCTCTGACAGATACGGCCTCGGCAATTATACTCCCTCCCCTCAGATTAGAGCGCCGCCGCGCTCTGAGCCGCGCGGGTCGTTACGAGACGAGGAGAGGTTGGCGCTGATCAATCTTAAACCCTCCTCTCTCATTTTCCACGGTCAGCGGTTCCATCCGGCCCGTCCTTGTCGCTCGGCTGCGTCGGCCAATTACAGCCCTGACCGCGCGGGCCGATTACCGGACGGGCGTGGCCCTCGCCGCCGCGTTGACCTCGCACTAAAGGCTGCGGCCTCCAACATCCAGGCTCCCGTTAATCACCGCGACGTCCTTGTGAGCGTTCAGAACCGGAGAGACCCGAACAAATAACACAGTCCCTGCAGCCGCCTGTCATTAGTTTCATTAATCCGACACGTGAAATCCCGCCGCCGCCAGAATCAGCACCAACAAACGCGACGCCACGGAGATCAGCAGGCCGCCGCTCAGTCCAGGTTCCATCACCTGTGACCACGAAGTCTGGGTCTAAGAGTGCGTCTGGGCTCAGAACCCGATCTGGAGCAGAAACCGAAGCACAGCAGCGGAGGAGGAGGAGGAGGAGGAGGAGGAGGAGGAGCAGACATCAAAGTTCTCTTCATGGAAAACAAAAATAAAAACACATTCGTGCCTCATTAAGAACAGAAAACCGACCCAGTGTGTTTTTGTTTACTTCCTGTCGCTAATTAAAGGAAACGTATGAAATGAATTATCAAAAAAAAAGTGGCACAGTGAGAACGTAAATAAATGATGGCGCTCTAATGAGAGCGGGACAGATCGCTGACCCGCAGGCAAGATGGACGACCCAATTAGGACACGAGGAGGAAGAGAGATGATGTCCGCGTGTCAGCGCCACTCGATGAGGCCGTTATTGATCCGACGCTTCATCAACAGCTCAACTGGACCACAGGAAGTCCCTATGGAACTACAGGAAGTCCCTATGGAACTACAGGAAGTCCCTCTGGAACTACAGGAAGTCCCTCTGGGACCAAAGGAAGTCTCTCTGTGACCTACAGGAAGTCCCTCTGGGACCAAAGGAAGTCCCTCTGGGACCAAAGGAAGTCCCTCTGGGACCTACAGGAAGTCCCTCTGGGACCAAAGGAAGTCCCTCTGGGACCTACAGGAAGTCCCTCTGGGACCAAAGGAAGTCCCTCTGGGACCTACAGGAAGTCCCTCTGGGACCAAAGGAAGTCTCTCTGGGACCTACAGGAAGTCTCTCTGTTACCTACAGGAAGTCCCTCTGGAACCACAGGAAGTCCCTCTGGGACCTACAGGAAGTCCCTCTGGAACCTACAGGAAGTCCCTCTGGGACCTACAGGAAGTCCCTCTGGGACCAAAGGAAGTCTCTCTGTGACCTACAGGAAGTCCCTCTGGAACCACAGGAAGTCTCTCTGGAACCTACAGGAAGTCCCTCTGGGACCTACAGGAAGTCCCTCTGGGACCAAAGGAAGTCTCTCTGTGACCTACAGGAAGTCCCTCTGGAACTACAGGAAGTCCCTCTGGGACCAAAGGAAGTCCCTCTGGAACTACAGGAAGTCTCTGGGACCTACAGGAAGTCTCTCTGTGACCTACAGGAAGTCCCTCTGGAACCACAGGAAGTCTCTCTGGAACCACAGGAAGTCCCTCTGGGACCTACAGGAAGTCCCTCTGGAACCACAGGAAGTCTCTGGGACCTACAGGAAGTCTCTCTGGGACGACTAAAGAATCGTTCAAAGGTCGCTGCGTTTGACGACCTGCAGGATGAAGGGTTCCCCCTCGGTGACTTGGGTCGGAGGTCGCGTCACACGGCTGAGGTGGATTTCCGCGCTCCTTCCTTCCTTCATTCCTCCTCCTGACTTCGTGGTCGTTGACTGAAGGAAAGCCGGAGCAGAGAATAGACGTCCTTCAAACTGTTTACTAGCTGACGCATGCGACGCCGTCTCCAACGGCATCAACATATATTCTATGACAGAGGTCAAAGGTCAGCTCACAAACATCCTGCTCCCCTTCAGGCTCCTCCTCTCTCTGCAGGAACACGACAAACACGTCCTTCATTTGTCTTCGGAGACATAATGGATGTCCTTCGCTGCTGCAAAGTCCAACATGTCACTCAGAGACAGTCATAGCTGCTACTAGCTGCTATTAGCTGTTACTAGCTGCTACTAGCTACTAACTGGTACTAGCTGCTACTAGCTGCTACTAGTTAATAACTGGTACTAGCCGCTACTAGCTGCTACTAGTTAATAACTGGTACTAGCTGCTACTAGCTACTAACTGGTACTAGCTGCTACTAGCTGCTACTAGTTAATAACTGGTACTAGCTGCTACTAGCTACTAACTGGTACTAGCTGCTACTAGCTGCTACTAGTTACTAACTGGTGCTAGCTGCAACTAGCTACTAACTGGTACAAGCTGCTACTAGCTGCTTTTTAGCTTGCATTTTGTCGTAAAGACGTCTCACATTGTCCTGTCCTTAATTTGCTCGTCTGGGAGGCGGAGCAAAGCAAAGTCCCGTCAGGATTCCATAAAGTTTATTCAGGAGTGGGAGGAGCTATAAAGGTGAAAACCACAAGGAGCTAACAAACGGAATTGTTAAAAGTTGTTTGTTGGTTTCCTGTAAACAACCGTTTCCGTGGTTACGGGTTGATCTGACCACCAAGGACTTTTTTCCTCTGAACTCATTTGTTTATTGATTCCACATCGTCGCGTCCGTGAACCGCCGGACTGAACGCGTTCTTCTAGAACCTCCAACTCTTCGTCATCCTCTCCCGGGAGACGGAGGGACATAAAAGGACGCCTGAGCGATGGCGAAGTGAGCCGTTACTGACAGAGGCTAAGTGGAGACACACCGTCTGACCGTCTCGGCGCCACGCTGGCCTCCGCCCAACTCGTTAACGTGTCCCAGCTGCCGAGCGATGGCGGCGGCGCTGACGGGTCACTCAGGCGCTGGTTTGATTCCAGTCGCTGCTGCTGAATCTCTGAGGATTGTCCTGATGCAGCAGCGGGTCATGTGTTCTAAAGGATGTGAACCCACAGAGGGAAACACGCCGGCCTCCAGGAATCCAGCCCCGCCGGCTTCATCATTAGGGACTAACTCATTATGGGATGTTTGACCCGGGCTCCTCTGCTGGGAGGAGGAGGAGGAGGAGAAGAAGCAAGGCACTGATTGTTGAATGAATGAGGTGATTAATATGCAAGGAATGGAATGTCCGAGGAGTAACAGAGCGGTGGGGGGGGGGGGCCTCAGAAACAGAAAGAATGCCTCTGTGGGGGCCGAGGCGAGTCAGCGCCGACAACAACAGCAGCGAGCTGAAAGACACTCTTGTTGAAGGGCATGATGGGAATTTGAGGAGCATCAGAGCTGGAAGTTGTGAGCTTCCAAAATTAGATCAACAGCATCAGCAGGTTCAACTTCTGAGGACATCCAATAGATGTTAGCATGTCCGCGGCTTACGTTAGCGCGTCTCCAGCTAACGTTAGCATGTGTGCACCTAATATTAGCTCATCTGAAGAAGCGGTAGCTAACATCAGCGCGTTCCAGGCCAACGCTATAGCTAACTTTGGCACATCTGCAGCAGCTGTAGCTAACGTTAGCCTTTCTGCTACCAGCGCTGCAGAAACTGCATGAAATGCTGCTCATGTTAGCATGACTACAGCACCTATAACTATGTTAGCTTATCATGTCTGGAGAAGCTGCAGCTAACATTATCATCTGCCGTTAATGTTAGCTTGTGAACAGCAGCGACATGCTGCCAATGTTGCAGCTAATGTAGCTGCGCTTACTGACGCTTGTGTTAGCACGTCTGTAGCCAGCGCTGAAACTAACATTAGCATAGCATCAACAACTTTCCTCAGTGATAATCTCTCATGTCACTAGGGTAACGCATTTCTCAACAAGTTGAACGTTTTCTAACTCAAGCAAATGACAAATTCCAGATTTTTACGTCCGCCGAGGAAAGACGTAAACTTTTCACTCGTTTGTGTTTGTTTGTTTGTTTGTTTGTTTGTTTGTGTGACGATACATGTTTCATAGTTTTCAAAATGTAATTAAATAATAAGCCGTTTGGAGTAATGATGTCACGATGTGGCTTTTACTGCCGATGTTCCTTTGGGCGTGTAGCTAGAGGTTCAGTGGGCTGAACAGAGGAGCTGAAATGGAAGACACAGTAGGGGAGGAGCTACAGAGTCTCTGAGATCCTCAGGGAGTTTGTTGGAGCTGTCAGTAGATTTAGAGGCTGGCAGTAACTCCGACATTATAGGAGGAACCTGCAGGAAGTTTTCCTGAACCACGGCAACTCTTCTGTCTTGTTCCTTTGATGTTTTCCACAGTTCCTTTGATGTCTTCCACAGTTCCTTTGATGTTTTCTACTGTTGTGTCTCTTATTCACTCTTCGGTTCCCCCGACTCACGCCGGATTCAAACCTTACCTTCAGTGTGGCGGCGTCGGTAGCGTAGGCTCTGGGTAAAGGGGGCGGGGCCATCCACGGGGCGTCGCTCTGCTGTTTAGCATGATTAGCGGGTGTTTTCTGTTATCGCCTCTGACTCCGAGCAGGAGAACTTTATTCCAGGTTCTTTCCTGTCCCTGGAACGCTGCTGTTCTCCTGGGAGAGCAGGAGGTTCCGTTTCTGCGGGAATCTTTCCCTTCAA
>JBBDHG010000491.1:75000-112500 GCA_037951165.1 Lophius americanus
TGCGGCACAAAGGTTCTTGTCGGGTCCGTTTGATTCAGCGGCGCCGTTCCTAATTCTGTCATTAGAGCTCCAACAGCTGCAGTCCGGTTCCTTCTCTGGAGCCAGGTGGACCCGTTGAGGAACCGTTTCTCCGTCGGTATAAGAACCGTTCTGCTGCTGTGCAGATAGAGAAGGTTAAACCGGACCTCTGACAGAACCTGATCCAGAACCTTGGCTCTATACCTGGCTGTAGAACTCCTCTGAAGCGGGTCGGACTCTGTCCCCGTCTGCCACGGGACATTTAAGACGGCATTGATTTTCCAGAGCGTTGTTTTTCTCCCAGAATGCCCAGCAGACGTTTGCTGACAGATGGATCGGTTCGCCGTGTGTTTGCGTCGCTCTTCATCATCATCTTTTCTGGACTCGAACGCTCGCCGTCTGAACGAGACGCCACAAACAATCGATGAGGGACTGGATCAGACGCCGACGCCGACCCACTCACCCTCAGGGTGGCGGCGCTCCAATAGAGCGTGGCGTTAATAGAAACCCTACGGGAATGAATAAGGAGAAGGGAGCGCCACAGGGCTCCACCCTCGGACCCTTACTTTTGTTCTATGCAGACGATGCGTCTCTGTACGTCTCACTAAAAGTCCCTCAGAAAGAACCGGCTCCGGTCCAGGACCGTCGCTGTGAGTCACATGACTGGTGGGCGCTCAGGCAGGGAGTAGGAGGAGCATCTGAAGGGGGTGTGTCTCAGGGCTCTGTACTAGGACCCCAGACTCTCTGATCACATGACCTTTATTTTTCTTCAAATAAAATGACGTCTGTCTGCTATCAGTCAAAAACTATAAATTATAGTTAAATAACTTTATAGAACTATTTATTTGAATCACGTTTATCGATATCGAGTAAACGTAAGTTTGTTATTTAATCACAAAAACGTTTTAAATCAAATAAATTATAATTATTTACCTAATATAAATGTAAATAAAGATGAGCAAAAATAAAATCTTTGAGGAAGTAATGAACCAAGATTCTATTTGATGACGTTGACCTCGGCCTTTTATGTCACGTTAAAGTCGTGACTTTGATGTTCTTTCTGGCTTTTGATTATTGTTTCATTTATTCGCTGAATGATGGATAACAACGTTTTTCACTGCGATGCGTTGAATGAGTGACAGCTGAAACACGCGTACGTTCTGATCCGTTTGACGCCCGTCTGTGGCAGCGGGTCACTTCTGATTGGACGACCTTTGACCTCTGAGTAAAGAGTGAACACACAGTTAATTGGACGCCAGCCGTGTGCCGCGGCGGCGCTCGTTAACCTTCACCGCCCAATCTGTCAGTGGAAGTAACCTTTACACTCACGGCGGCGGTGCTCTGGGGGCGGGGCTTCTCCTTCATTAATCTGTTGTTGTCGTGAGTGGTTTCCTTTCAAAGTGCTTGATTACGCGGCCTGAGCCGCCATATTAACACGCCGTCTGTCGGCTGACGCCACGCATCACAGGAAAACACGATGAAGACCTTTAATGAGTTTTTCTTCTCGGCGGCCGAACGCTCGCCGGTCCCATTATGAAGTCGTCCCTCGAAGGCAGCAGCTTCACGCCGGCCATCGATTTCACCGGTTCTGCTCGGAACCAGACGGATGACGTCGTCGCGCTGATCCTCCCGCTTGTTCTTGAAAGAGCTTGTGATTATCGGAGAACGCCGTCGGCCGTTCCTCGCGGGAGACGTCCTGAAATAAGTCGTAAATGAAATGTGTTCCTGATCTTCATCGTTGAGTCTTCGTCAGCTGACAAACACCTGGAGACACAGTTCTTACTTTGAAGGAGACGAGAGGAAGTCGTTTAGAGTCTTCTGCTTTCATGAGAAAATAAAGTACGAGCGGTCCTGATACTGGACACATTCCAGGATCCACATTCAAAACCAGAACTCAGATGCGGTCTGTGAGGTCATTGAACGCACCACGACTCATGGACAGAGGGTTTTCTAACTTTGATGTTCCCCATCCTGTGGATAGTTTCAAAGAAACAAATAACATCATTGACTCAATAATAACAGATAAAATAAAACTCCAGCGGACGTAATGCATGAAAAATAAAACCATTAAATAAGGAGATACATTTTAACAATCTAAACTCACACACAGCAAAAAGAACAAAACATAATAGTTAGCTGGACATCTCCTGCACCTTCCACTTCAGCGTCTCTGTTCAGCCCACTGAGCCCCAAGCTTCAGCCCCAAAGGAACATCAGAGGAACAAAGGCCTCGATAACGGACAGCTCCTCGCCACAGAGTTACATCGCTACGCCGAACGTTTCTTTTATGTCGCAAACGCTGAGGAACCGTCTGAAGGATAAGCCCCGCCTCCCGGGAAAACTTGATGCAAATCCGTCGTTTAGTTTTTCCGTAATCTTGGACGAAGAGCGGGTAAGAATGAGGGGGCCGGGAACTCCCTCCGTGGCGGCGCCGATTAACGGGCGTAACGGCGATCGGTCGATGGTCCAGGTGTTTCTACTGGAGGAACATCTGGATGTGAAGTTCAACAACTTTTTGTCTTAATCAATGCAATAAAACCATTTTAAACTTTTATTTTAAAGTTCTGGAGATCCGAAACAGTTTAGAAGAAACCAGGATGGGTCCGATAGTTCTTCACTGAGCGCTCTGGTTCTAGCGGCGTTTATCTCCAATCCTCTTTCATCTCTTTACATGAAATCATTCTAGTCTTTCAGACAGGAAGTGATGTCATAGAAAACGTTTGAGTTCCTCTTTCTCCATGTTCTAACCCGCATTCTTCTGTTTCTCTTCTTCTATGGTGTCTCTGGACGTCCGTCATCACCTGACTGATCTTCTACAGGTACGTTCATTACCTGCAGATCACGCACACACACACAGACATACATATACACACACACTCAAACACGTACACAACACACACTAAACACACACACAAACACAAACAACACACACTCACTCACACATACACAAATCACACACATACACACACACACACACACACGGTCACATGATTCCACTTCCTGTCGCTGATGTACCAGACGGCGGCGGGTCGGCAGCTTCCTGTCACTTCAGATTCCTCGTCTCTGGAGGCGGGAGTTAATAAATCGTCAGACAGCGACAGGCTTGAAGCATCGCACTTAATCCATCCCATAATCCTCGAGCTCGCCGTCAGAAGAGCCTCTTAAAAGCTCTGAGCGGTTGCGTTGTCACTTCCTGCTAGTGGGAGGAAGCACCCATGAGTTTGAGTCAATAATACGCATCACTTCCTGCTGCATGGTGCATTCAGGTGTCTTCAGCTGGTGTGGGAATCCTGAGCGCTGGTTCCTCATTCAGTTAGCTTGACTTCCAGAGGTCATAGTTAAAGGTCACCTTGACGGCTTTGGTGTCCTTGTGATATATGACTTTAATGGTTCAGATGTTTTTGCGACTTTGATGTCTATGATGTCTCAGAGAGTGCTGCTGAGAAGGACTTCATGCAGACGCACTCCTTCAACTTTGTCTCTACTCCTCCTCCTCTCTTATGTGGAGGTTCTCTTCTCTTCCTCTCTACTCCTCCTCCTCTCTTATGTGGAGGTTCTCCTCCTTCTCTCTACTCCTCCTCCTCTCTTATGTGGAGGTTCTCTTCCTCTCTGCTCCTCCTCCTCTCTGCTGTGAAGGTTCTCCTCCCCCTGTCTTCTCCTCCTCCCCTCTGCTCCTGGGGCTGGCGGCCTGCAGGAGGGTCTGGGTTGAGCCGTGTGTGAAGAGGAGTCCAGAGGGAGGAGGCAGAGGTGCATGCTGGTCCTTCATGTGAGGAATGTAGCAGAAACATGAAAGGTCTTTGATCCCGTCTCTCCGGTTCGTCTGCGTTTGTGTTGGTTGTCATGGCAGCAACAGCGACGACCCAAGAAGGGATTAGAACCAACGACCAACTTCTGTCTGAATGTTGTTACTAACACGACCTCATCATGTTTGGACCGATGAACCAATGAATGGAAGTCTGCAACATGTTGTAGGATCAAGTCCCGTGTTGGAGGTTCTGGACTCATGAAACATGACATGAAAGCATGTGTGACATGAAAGTATGTGTGACATGAAAGCATGTGTGACATGAAAGCGCTGAGTTCTTCAGTGTTGACTTGAAGCAGGTTGTTGGTGGTCATTGGTTCCAGCGCCTCCTGCTGCTCCTGACCACACCTCCTTCAGATGCACAGATGGTGCAGGAAGACGGCGCCGATGAAGATGCTGGGCGTGAAGATGATGTCCAGCAGATGAAGATGAAGATCTCACGCTCTGAGAGACTCATGCTGATGAACACAGATTCTTCCTCCAGCTGGGGGGAAACGAACCCAAAACAACCCGATCCTGGAACATGATCACGTCTGACAGACTGTCAGACCTCCCAGAGAGGAGTAAAAACATCTGTGGTCATTCATGTGTTCATGTCCTCCTGCAGACATTCATGTGTTCATGTCCTCCTGCAGACATTCATGTGTTCATGTCCTCCTGCAGACATTCATGTGTTCATGACATGTGTTCATGTGTTCATTTCCTGCAGTCATTCATGTGTTCATGTCCTGCAGACATTCATGTGTTCATGTCCTGCAGACATTCATGTGTTCATGTCCTGCAGACATTCATGTGTTCATGTCTTCCTGCAGACATTCATGTGTTCATGTCCTGCAGACATTCATGTGTTCATGTCCTGCAGACATTCATGTGTTCATGTCCTCCTGCAGACATTCATGTGTTCATGTACTCCTGCACACATTCATGTGTTCATGTCCTGCAGACATTCATGTGTTCATGTCCTCCTGCAGACATTCATGTGTTCATGTCCTGCAGACATTCATGTGTTCATGTCCTGCAGACATTCATGTGTTCATGTCCTCCTGCAGACATTCATGTGTTCATGTCCTGCAGACATTCATGTGTTCATGTCCTCCTGCAGACATTCATGTGTTCATGTCCTGCAGACATTCATGTGTTCATGTCCTCCTGCAGACATTCATGTGTTCATGGCCTGCAGACATTCATGTGTTCATGTCCTGCAGACATTCATGTGTTCATGTCCTGCACACATTCATGTGTTCATGTCCTGCAGTCATTCATGTGTTCATGTCCTCCTGCAGACATTCATGTGTTCATGCCCTCCTGCGGTCATTCATGTGTTCATGTCCTGCAGACATTCATGTGTTCATGTCCTCCTGCACACATTCATGTGTTCATGTCCTCCTGCAGACATTCATGTGTTCATGTCCTCCTGCAGACATTCATGTGTTCATGTCCTCCTGCACAAATTCATGTGTTCATGTCCTCCTGCAGACATTCATGTGTTCATGTCCTCCTGCAGACATTCATGTGTTCATGTCCTGCACACATTCATGTGTTCATGTCCTGCAGTCATTCATGTGTTCATGTCCTCCTGCAGACATTCATGTGTTCATGCCCTCCTGCGGTCATTCATGTGTTCATGTCCTGCAGACATTCATGTGTTCATGTCCTCCTGCACACATTCATGTGTTCATGTCCTCCTGCAGACATTCATGTGTTCATGTCCTCCTGCAGACATTCATGTGTTCATGTCCTCCTGCACAAATTCATGTGTTCATGTCCTCCTGCAGACATTCATGTGTTCATGTCCTCCTGCAGACATTCATGTGTTCATGTCCTGCAGACATTCATGTGTTCATGTCCTGCAGACATTCATGTGTTCATGTCCTCCTGCAGACATTCATGTGTTCATGTCCTGCACACATTCATGTGTTCATGTCCTGCAGTCATTCATGTGTTCATGTCCTCCTGCAGACATTCATGTGTTCATGTCCTCCTGCAGACATTCATGTGTTCATGTCCTGCACACATTCATGTGTTCATGTCCTCCTGCACACATTCATGTGTTCATGTCCTCCTGGGCTCAGAGTGAAGACGTTTAAATGAGGTAGCGGTGATTCAGAATCCGTTCGGGCTGCAGCCATCAGTGACATCATCGCCCCTCTGGTCACATGACCTGTTACATGAAAGTGCTGCTGGTGGGGCGGCGCTGTGGGCGTCGGAGGGACGTGACCATCTGCGGACGATTACAGGCCGCTGCGACGGTTAAATGAGGCGGAAGGCGGAGTCAGCGGGCGCCGCCTCAGAGGACGACATCTAATCATGATGTCAAATGGATCCTCTGAGGAAGAATCAGCTGACGGCTTCATCATCGTGTTCTACTCCTCAGCCAGAGGATTCATCACATGACCATGTTCTCCTCACCTTTGTCCTTCATTTCTTTATCTTTACCTGCAGCTGAAGTTAAGAACTGATGTCCACCTGAACCAACGTTTTCATCTCCTCATCTTCATCATTGAGTCCCTGTGGGATCTGATCCTAGAACAGACTGATGACGTCATAGAAACAGTTTGAGTCCCTGTGGGATCTGATCCTAGAACAGACTGATGACGTCATAGAAACAGTTTGAGTCCCTGTGGGATCTGATCCTAGAACAGACTGATGACGTCATAGAAACAGTTTGAGTCCCTGTGGGATCTGATCCTAGAACAGACTGATGACGTCATAGAAACAGTTTGAGTCCCTGTGGGATCTGATCCTAGAACAGACTGATGACGTCATAGAAACAGTTGGGTTGAGTCACATTTAATGTGAGTTCAATGGGGGGGGTTTCTGGTCCAACGCCGGGGGGTTTCTGGTCCAACGCCGGGGGTTGGGGACTTTGTTCTCCGGGGTGGAAGGATGTAACTTTGATCAGAGTTAGGGATCGTTTCTCCGCTGGAACGCCGCTTCATCCATATTTGATGCTCCTTTCTCCTATTTTGCGGCGGGATGAGATGAAGGAGCGGCTGATTTGAGTCGGCCGTGTTTCTGTGGACGGGTCAGCGCCGGCGGCCCGAATCCGGTTCCTATCAAATAGTAATGATCAGAGTTCTCCTCCAGAGGAGGTGCTCGTCCCTCCAGAGGAGGTGCTTGTACCGCCGACGGGAGCGACGGGGTAAAATATAATAGAATAATTAAATAATTAAATAATAGAATAATTAAATAATAGAATAATTAAATAATTAAATAATAGAATAATTAAATAATTAAATAATAGAATAATTAAATAATTAAATAATAGAATAATTAAATAATTAAATAATAGAATAATTAAATAATTAAATAATAGAATAAAACCTCCCTGAATATCATTCGATCAGGTGACCGCCGCTCTAGAATGTTCCGGGTCTTCTTCTACAACTTTAGCTTTAGTTGGCGGACCACAGTTCTGGTCCGGACCTCCTCCGACCCGCGGACCGGTCCTGGTCTTTCTCCTGCGTGGAGAAGCTGAATGCGGAGGAGAACAAAACGATCGTCGCACAGAAACGTTCTTCTGTCCATGGCGAGGACGTTCCTTCACGGCGCCTCGTTTCCATGGAAACAGACCACATCGCCTTCGTCCTTGTGCGGCGATGACGACCTCTGACCTCCTGATATTATATGAACATCTATTTATCAGAGACGCTCCGTGAAAACATTTAAGAACAGGAACGCCAGCTTCTCCTGACAGGAAGTGACTCCGCATGTCATTGTTCCTCATCCCTGTCGACTCCTTCCGCCGCCGCCGCCCTATATTGTGGCGAGGGGGCGGGGCTAACTTATTTCCATTTCGAGTCACGTTGTTGAGTTTGTAAGTGAGCTCAGTTTAACGGCGTTCCCCTCTGATTTGAATGTCCGCCGCCACAGAGGCGATCCCTTCCTGTCTCCGTCACCCGGCCCACCGCGGCGCCCCCCGCAGAGATGGAGGTTCTCGGATAAAGGAAGAATCCGTGTCGGTGGTTTTACCGCTCACGCCATCTGCTCCGATCCTCAGGAGCGCCGCGTCGCTGCCGTCACAGGAAGATGGACTCAGAAGTGTGAAGTCGGCCATATGGCGGCGGCCTGGAGGACGGCGAGACGAACTCTCGTCTCTATGACATCAACGTTCTAGAAACCCGTCCCGTTATCCGTCCCGGCTCTGACATCAGCTGCCTCGGGGTTCTGGGGTCGGCGCCGAGGCCCTGCGGAGGATTTCAGAGCGTAATGGTTTTTAAATGATGTCATTACAAAAACATCCTTTGATGTTTTCTTTTCCTGCACTCTCATGAGTTCTACATCAGCCATTACATTACAACCCCCCGGCTGAAATGATGAAGGTGCTCTCTGGTTCTGGTGCGTTCCACCACTGATCACCGGTGGTCCTTCCTCGGAACCCAGAGCTAGAACAACAACAAGACCTGCAGTTCTGGAGATGTTCTGACCCAGTCCAGACATCACTTACTGGTCCCTGTAGCTTTGAATGTCGCTGGAGTGTGTGCAGCCTCCTCTTCCTCCTCTTCGCCAGATCGGGTGACCAGCAGGACGCCACCTCCTCCTTTTAGACATTTCTTCAGTTCTGATGTTTTGCTCTTCCTGGTGACCTCTGACCTCGGCGAGCATTCTGATGAAGAACTTGTGGGTTTTCCGTTTCACGTAAGAGAAGGAGAAACACCCTTCCTCCCTCTCTCCGACCGCCCACCGGCTGACGTGACACCTGTCAATCATCAGCCGGTCAGCCTGTTGGGGTGTCACTCAGTTAATCTGTCGGCTGGGGGAGTCCGTTTCCTCTCCACTCAATCAATCAAAGTGACAGCTGTCACCCACTTCCTGCTGTCAGAGCGGCGCTCCGACGGTTTCGGGTCTGAGACTCGGCAACGACATTGAGAGTCCGGAGTTTATGAGGCGGGAGGCGGGATCACGGTCCCGTCAGTCTGCCAGCTGTCACTGCTGATTGGACCGTCAGACGGATCAAATGATCCAAGTTCAAACGGATCATCTGAGCGAAAACCTGCACAGCTGATCTCAAACACCATGATTCAAGCTAACGGTAGACGTGAGGCTCCCCCAGCAAGAACCTGAACCTGAACCTGAACCTGAACCTGAACCTGAACCGGGCCGCTCCTGAGGGGCAGGTGTGTCGTCACGGCAGCTTCTGACATCACTGTGTGAATGGGTGAATGAATGTTTGTGTGAATGGATGAATGTTTGTGTGAATGTTTGTATGAATGGGTGAATGTTTTGTGTGAATGAATGAATGTTTGTGTGAATGGATGAATGTTTGTGTGAATAGGTGAATGTTTTGTGTGAATGAATGTTTGTATGAATAGGTGAATGTTTTGTGTGAATGAATGTTTGTATGAATGGGTGAATGAATGTTTGTGTGATTGGATGAATGTAAGTATGAATGAGTGAATGTTTTGTGTGAATGAATGTTTGTATGAATGGATGAATGTTTGTGTGAATGGATGAATGTTTTGTGTGATTGGATGAATATTTGTATGAATGGGTGATTGTTTTGTATGAATGGGTGAATGTTTTGTGTGAATGAATGAATGTTTGTGTGAATGGATGAATGTTTGTGTGAATAGGTGAATGTTTTGTGTGAATGAATGTTTGTATGAATAGGTGAATGTTTTGTGTGAATGAATGTTTGTATGAATGGGTGAATGAATGTTTGTGTGATTGGATGAATGTAAGTATGAATGAGTGAATGTTTTGTGTGAATGAATGTTTGTATGAATGGATGAATGTTTGTGTGAATGGATGAATGTTTTGTGTGATTGGATGAATATTTGTATGAATGGGTGATTGTTTTGTATGAATGGGTGAATGTTTTGTGTGATTGGATGAATGTTTTGTGTGAATGAATGAATGTTTGTATGAATAGGTGAATGTTTGTGTGAATGGATGAATGTTTGTGTGATTGGATGAATGTTTGTGTGAATGGATGAATGTTTGTATGAATGGGTGAATGTTTTGTGTGATTGGATGAATGTTTGTGTGAATGAATGAATGTTTTGTGTGAATGTGTGAATGTTTTGTGTGATTGGATGAATGTTTTGTGTGATTGGATGAATGTTTGTATGAGTGGGTGAATGTTTTGTGTGATTGGATGAATGTTTGTATGAATGGGTGAATGTTTTGTGTGATTGGATGAATGTTTTGTGTGAATGAATTAATGTTTGTTTGAATGAATGTTTTGTGTGATTGGATGAATGTAAGTATGAATGAGTGAATGTTTGTATGAATGGGTGAATGTTTTGTGTGATTGGATGAATGTAAGTATGAATGAGTGAATGTTTGTATGAATGGGTGAATGCTGGGTCGAGCTTCACCGTTTTCACCTCCTTTGTCGTCCCGTCAGGTGACTCGTCCATGTTGGAATCTGACAGCTGGCTCTGACACATGAGGTCATCCGTAGCGACCTCTGTGAGTGCATGCTGGGAAAATTGACGGCTGTGATCTGTGAGCTTCTCCCTGTGGTTCCTCCGCCCGGGGCCGATGTTTGGATGTCGGCTGTGATCGGGTCTGACTGTGAGACAGGACCATCGGCCTGGATCTCTGACATCATTCCTTTGTGACACCTGCGCTCCGTTTGTGTCCGGCAGAACCGGGAGTCGGCCAGAACCAGCGGGTTCTGAGCTCTTCTTCACGCGTGTCACATGACTGAGTGGAGGAAACCAACCGCTGACGCTTCTTCTCATCCAGGGAGATGAACGCAGCTCCTGATGGGGGACGACCCCCGGCAGAACTCATCAGGAGGAGGAAGGGCAGGAGGAGGGAGAGTAGGAGGAGGGGCATCAGCGTTTATCAAGGGGCTGGCTGACATGGGTTCTGACTCTGCTGGAGGTTCTGCAGTATTTTATGTTTGTGATCCAGGTTCTGACTAAGAATCAAGACAAACTGAAGCTGAGAGCTGAGATGTCCGTTAGACCCAGAACCCAGAGTCCAGAACCTGGACCGTTGTGGATCAGGTGACCCGTGACTCTGGACCGTTGTGGATCAGGTGACCCGTGACTCTGGACCGTTGTGGATCAGGTGACCCGTGACTCTGGACCGTTGTGGATCAGGTGACCCGTGACTCTGGACCGTTGTGGATCTGGTGACTCTGGACCGTTGTGGATCAGGTGACCCGTGACTCTGGACCGGTGTGGATCAGGTGATCCGTGACTCTGGACCGGTGTGGATCAGGTGGTCCGTGACTCTGGACCGTTGTGGATCTGGTGACTCTGGACCGTTGTGGATCAGGTGACCCGTGACTCTGGACCGGTGTGGATCAGGTGATCCGTGACTCTGGACCGTTGTGGATCAGGTGACCCGTGACTCTGGACCGTTGTGGATCTGGTGACTCTGGACCGTTGTGGATCAGGTGATCCGTGACTCTGGACCGTTGTGGATCAGGTGACCCGTGACTCTGGACCGTTGTGGATCAGGTGACCCGTGACTCTGGACCGTTGTGGATCAGGTGACCCGTGACTCTGGACCGTTGTGGATCAGGTGACCCGTGACTCTGGACCGTTGTGGATCAGGTGACCCGTGACTCTGGACCGTGTTCAGGCTGTGATGCTCCAGGTGAGACGCAGCTGGGTGCTACAGAGGGGCGGAGCTGTGATTGGTTGAAAGGTCACCTGAGAACCTTGGGAACGTAATTTTTGGTCTGGTGGGGGCAGCCGGAACTGGCCCACAAGAGCTGTAGATGTTTCACAACTGTAGATCCGGTGAAAACATCAGAACCGGTGGCGGTTCTGTCCTGCATTATTTGTGGGTCGCTGGCTGCTCTACATTCGGCGGCGATAAAAGAGAATAAATCACGTGAGAACGAGACGGCAGACAGAAAGAGATCCGGGCCGACGGAACCTTTAACGCCTCTCTGGGGAGCGCCGGCTTCCACTTCCTGTCTCTGGGACCCTCTGGAGGACGGCTGCTGGACACCTGAGGGACATCAAAGCCATGAATAATACCTGGGCGCTCTTCAGGGACACGGAAGAACTCTATTTTTCCCGTCGTCCCTCAGTAGAACCACCGGAGAACTCAGTGAGATGAAGAGCAGGTCATCATCGGTGGGCGGGTCCTCTTAGTACTGCACCCTAAAAACGACCCGGTGGGGTTTGTGCTGCTAGCACAGGTTGGGTTACGGTCCCGACTCGGCATGCTGGGTTCTGTTAGCTGTGCTAAATATTAGCGATATTAGCATCAGCTGAAGTGACTTATTTTGTTTCATAAACATATTTGTCAACATCTGATGAAATTGCTAGCTAGGTTGCATTGTGGGAAAGTTAGCAGGTGAGCTAGCTGGCTAATAAAACGCCTGTGTATAACAAAGTAATGTTAGCATGCTATCCCTAGCTTGTGAAGTTTAGGTGCAATGGTCATAGGGTTAGGGGTTAGCAGCCTAGCTAACGTTAGTCCATCAATCCTGCATCCATCCTTCATCCTTCAACCTTCATGCATCCATCCATCCATCATCAACGTCCTCATGAGGTCCACGCCGTTAGGAGTCCATCCACCACTTCCTGTGAGGCGGGCGAGGGGAAACCCTTCAGGGATCCCCAGCGGCGAACTCAAAACGTGTCGTATTGATCGGAGCGGATCTGTGTTCCTGTTCCTGGACCGGGATCAGGTCCAGTCAATAACAGTGGATCCGAGGACGCGCTCCTCGTGCGGCGCTGACAGGAAGTACCTCGGCTGAATGATGACATGAAGCTTTTCTGCTGCTGGAGGAGCAATTAGTTGGAACAGCAGAAAAACGCTGAGGCGAGTAACAAGAAGTCATCAGAGTTGTTGTGGCGACGCGTCGCTCAATCCCCGAGCTCGCCGGCCGCCGCGCCGCAGCAGAGCGTGATAAATAATGGAAGCGTTGAGTCAGTGGTTCTGCTCAGGACCGGTGTGTGCGTGACCGCGGTGGGTTTGAAGCAGGTGTGCTGTGTTCAGCGAAGGGGGAAGAACAGCTTCCTGCGGGCGCCGCCGAGACGCTAAAACATGTCGCCATAACAACCAATCAGAGGACGTCAGCATCAGCTGAATCCTCTGAGTCAATCAAGCGGCGTGGCGGCCAGCTGCTCTGAGAACGCACCAGTTTCTGCAACAGGAAGCACTCCTGAGGAAACGCCAACGTCCTCTACCCGCCCAGCGCACATTCCTCCCTACGTGGTCACGAGGTGTCATCTCGTCTGCTGGTCGGCCCGCATATGACATCATCGTCCGGCCCGACCAGAAGCAGGCGGAGAACCTCAGCAGCTGCTGTAAAAGGAACGCGTTGATCACGTGACGTGAAGAGTAGGCATGAGGGTCTGGAACAATGTCCCTCCCCCGTCTGAGTGGCGAGGAGCTGGAGCGGGATGATGCTGTGGGAATGGTTCCCGCTCATGTGATCATCCCAGCAGCATTCATGAAGGGTCATAGGTCGTCATAAATCATTTTCTGGACCTCCTGCGGTTCTGGTTAGCGGCGGTAAATAAAGTCCCGATGATGTTCTGAACTTTCTACAGATTTTATTTCTGCTTGTTTCCATAGAAACATGATTTTTAAGGCGAGCCTCGGCGGCGCTCGCGGCTCACAGCCTCCGCTCTCAGGTGACGTCTTCAAAGACAGAATCTGACATCCCGGCGCCGTTTAAGGCCGCCGTAAACATTCCCTCATCAAATATTGACGCTGAGCGGCGGGACAAAGGTTCTGTTTAACTTTTAAACGCTGGAGCCAAATGTGGCCGAGCTGCAAGGAAGGAAAATCAGCTGTTTGTTCTTCGACGGCGTTAAGAGACGCCGTCAAAGCCTTTCATCTCCTTTTGTTTATTTAGTTTATTGTTTTTGTTGACTATAAAAATAAATCGATTGAAAACCTGTTTACAGTAAACGGATCCCCCTCTTTCTTCTAGGAAGTTCACCGCCGTTGTCACATGATGTCACGTCTCATCACATGATGTCACGTCTCATCACATGATGTCACGTCTCATCACATGATGTCACATCTCATCACATGATGTCACGTCTCATCACATGATGTCATGTCTCATCACATGTCACATCTCATCACATGATGTCACGTCTCATCACATGACGTCACGTCTCATCACATGATGTCACGTCTCATCACATGATGTCACGTCTCATCACATGATGTCACGTCTCATCACATGATGTCACATCTCATCACATGATGTCACGTCTCATCACATGATGTCACATCTCATCACATGATGTCACGTCTCATCACATGATGTCACGTCTCATCACATGATGTCACGTCTCATCACATGATGTCACGTCTCATCACATGATGTCACGTCTCATCACATGATGTCACGTCTCATCACATGATGTCACATCTCATCACGTGATGTGACATGTTGTCAGATGATGTCATATGATGTCAGATGATGTCATCGATCCTGGAATGAGGTCATGTTCTCTGCTTTGAGGTCTTTCAGTCTGAAATGAACAGAAATAATTTTAACTTTAATCTTTATTAAAGTTATTAAATGTTGATTATTTGTAGTTTTATGTTTTTACAGTGTTAAAAAGATCATTAAAAGTCCGTCAGCGTTAAAATGGAGCGACTGCAGGAACCTTTGAACTATTCGGTCAGATGCAGCATCGGCGCGGCGGTGACTCCAGATCTTGGCGGGATCAGGAGAACGGGAGGATGAGGAGGATGAGGAGGATGAGGAGGATGAGGAGGATGTGGAGGATGAGGAGGATGTGGAGGTCACTCAACCGTCTTAATTAATATCCTCGTGTTTTTCCTCCAGCTAGATTTCAGCGGTACTGTTGTCGGGGGGGCGTCGACCTTCAGGGTCTTTCCCAGACGCAGACTCCATCCGTCTGCTGGAAACAAACCCTCAGCTCCTCAAGGAGAAACGAGGAGATCGTTCTCCTTCACGGATTCTGTTCAGCTGGTACCGAGACCCCCCCCGAGACCCAAAATGTAGGACAAACTCGAACGGATCATCTGACCAGAAGTCGGCGTCCTTCGTCTGTGAGGCGATGAGGAGGACCGGTGGGTTGGACCAGAACCTCAGCAGAGAATGAGAGAGGCATGGTTCTGTTGCTGCTCGTTAGCGTCCACTTCAAACTCAAAGTCATCCCGATTGGCGCCGGAGATTATCCTCTGAATCACGTCTCTCCAGACACTTTTATGTCAAACATAAAAGCTTGGAGACAGCCTGCGTCCTCGGCGCCGCAGGAAGTTTACGCTCCGCTCTGGGTTTTTTAATGTGTCGTAGGCGGCGGAACATTTGTTGTCGGCGGCGGCGTTCCCTGCAGTGGTGTCTGATGGGGATGAGAGCGCGGCCGGCGGCCAATGATAGAAGGATGTTTACTCCACGGGCGCCACATCACAGCTACAGGAGGAGGAGGAGGAGGATGAAGACGAGAGACGAGGGATTACCAGGAGGCGAGCGAGGGACTCGGCGCCGTTTAAAGACGAACAGACAGGAAGGAGCGAGAACAACCTCGGGTTTAAAATGAGCCGGTGTTCAGGGGCTTCCTGTTTCAGAACCGGCACCTTTGCCGACCAAACGGGTCACTTCCTCCGTCATGAAGGGAACCGGGTCCTACTGGTTCAGGAAACAACCGGACTCTCCTCATCCTCGTCCTCTTCCTCACTCCAACAGATCATGTGACTCACAGCGACCAATAGGAGGCCGGGATGAGAGATAGACCCGCCCTTCATCCGACGCGTGCATGGATTGTTTCTCCTGGCTGTGGTGACGATGACTCCATGATTATTTTACGATAAAGAAACAGGAAGTCAGCTGACTCTGATCAGGCTGATGTCTGTTCACATCCCCGTAACCCTTCATGTTTTTATCGGAGGATTCTTCATCGTGTCTGAGGACAGAAATATAAGTCTGTCATCTAACTCTGCTGCAGTCGTTGGACGGCGAGGAAACGACGCCGCCGCCCGGGAGTTTCTCTCCGATGTCTATAAATCATAAAACTCCATTAAAACAACGGCATTAAAGCGGTTTGAGGAGCGTCCCCCTGGGAACGCCGCGCCGGAGACGAAGAGGACTATGAAGCGTCTGGATGATGAAGACGTTCACCGACCTACTGCCTCTAAGGAACCATGTAGACCATGTTCATCCGGGCCGGTTCCAAAACCTCTGGTACCAAATCTGTGCTTTAGATGAGACGCAGGAGGAAACCGCATCAGGGTCACACTGTCAGCCATAACCATCAACCATCCACCACATACCCCCCTACTGACAGGTGACCAGGTAACCTACCCCTACTGACAGGTGACCAGGTAACCTACCCCCACTGACAGGTGACCCGGTAACCTACCCCCACTGACAGGTAACATACCCCCCACTGACATGTATCCAGGTAACCTAACCCCCCCACTGACATGTATCCAGGTAACCTAACGCCCCCTACTGACATGTATCCAGGTAACCTAACCCCCCCACTGACAGGTAACTAGGTAACATACCCCCTCACTGACCAGTAACCATTTACGTCACCTCTTAGTGGTTATAATGTAATGGCTGCTCGGTCATCACCA
This sequence comes from Lophius americanus, assembly GCA_037951165.1. Lineage (NCBI taxonomy): Eukaryota > Metazoa > Chordata > Actinopteri > Lophiiformes > Lophiidae > Lophius > Lophius americanus. The sequence continues at coordinate 91,313 of JBBDHG010000491.1, forward strand.
GCCCCCATTGCTGGAGGACCATTTGAAGGACGCCGGTGGACATGAGTTTTTCCAGTCAGCAGATGTGGTCTTCTGGGTCTCTACCCATAATGCAGCGGTTTGTTGGGTGACTGAAGAACCTGGCGCCGAAGCGGGACCCCTCCCATTCTGGTGCGTTGGCCCCGACAAGGCGCTTCGTTAACCGCGGCCCTGAACGTGAAGATTCCGCCGCGCTCTCGGGATAACAAGGAGAAGCTTCTCCTGACTGGGCTCACATCGTATGAGTCATTCTGAGACAGCGACCCGGCCCGGGAAGCTGACGGCGCTGATGGCGCTGTCAGCTCCGTCAGCGGGGAGCGCTCTCAATGAGTCGGACCTCAGGGAGACATCTGGGGGATAATTGCCGGGCCGCCTGGACCTCTCTGAGAACATCCGTCTGCGTAATTACTGAGCAGGACCAGGACTGGACAGATTCTGTTCACCTGGTACCATAACCCCCAACAGAATCACACTCTAACCGGGGAAATGGACAATAAACGGACTCTCAGTACATTTTCATGAACACAAATGGAAACAGGAAGTCCTCCTCATCGTCAGAGGACCCATCAGAACCAGGACTCGTTCAGACGGACCCATGACCAAACATGTTAGCAGGGGGCTAGAATAGCACCGCCTCAACGGTTAGCATGTTAACACTGATCTGAAGATCGGAAGGTGGCCGGTTCGGGTCCCATCAGGGTCTCTTGCTCCTAGGGTGCTTTAGAGGCTCCGCCCACTGCTCCCTCTGGGAGGGGTCAAATACGGAGAAATAATTCCAATGTGTTGTTCTGTGTGTGACTGTATGTTGGGTTCTTCATTGTTTGTTCTGGTTCTTCATGGTTCTTTGTGGTTCTTTCTAGTTATTCATTGTTTGTTCTGGTTCTTCATGGTTCTTTCTAGTTCTTCATGGTTTGTTCTGGTTCTTCATGGTTCTTTGTGGTTCTTTCTAGTTCTTCATTGTTTGTTCTGGTTCTTCATGGTTCTTTGTGGTTCTTTCTAGTTCTTCATTGTTTGTTCTGGTTCTTCATGGTTCTTTCTAGTTCTTCATGGTTTGTTCTGGTTCTTCATGGTTCTTTGTGGTTCTTTCTAGTTCTTCATGGTTAGTTCTGGTTCTTTGTGGTTCTTTCTAGTTCTTCATTGTTTGTTCTGGTTCTTCATGGTTCTTTCTAGTTCTTCATGGTTTGTTCTGGTTCTTCATGGTTCTTTGTGGTTCTTTCTAGTTCTTCATGGTTAGTTCTGGTTCTTTATGGTTCTTTCTGGTTCTTTATGGTTCTTTCTAGTTCTTCATTGTTTGTTCTGGTTCTTCATGGTTCTTTGTGGTTCTTTCTAGTTCTTCATGGTTAGTTCTGGTTCTTTGTGGTTCTTTCTGGTTCTTCATGCTTTGTTCTGCCCTGGCACTGGTTAGTCGCTGTGGGTCACGTGATCTGGTGAGGAAGAGGAAGAGGAGGAGGACATTAGAGCTACATTTCTATCCGTGCTGAATAGATCAGAACACACATGTTGTCTTTTAGACCCAGTCTGATTCTGGGGCGGTCAGAACGTTCTTTTACGTTGCTCCCTGACTCGGGTCGGTTTCTGCGATTCTAAACATCCAGACTGTGGCGGCACCGAGCCTGTTTGCGGGAACCGGCGCCGCTCAGTTTGTGTGTTGGCGGAACCGTCATTCATTCGATCGTCGGTTGTTTGTGGTTAGAAAACATTTCTGACAGGAAGTCCTCCTATTAGCCTACTAACGCCATCAGATCACATGACTCAATGACCTGTTGACCTTTTGACCCAAACCTCGTGTGGTTTTTGCTATAAACCTGTCGGGCGGCAGATTAGAGTGACGGCAGCTGATACTCAGACAGGAAGTGATGAAACAGCTGCTCGCTGCGTCTGACTCCGCCCACAGTCGTTGGATTCTTCTCGTGGAACATAAAAGCAGCAAAGCTCTGGTTTTGTGTTTGGGGGGGGCTTTAGGTCTCGGCCCGTCTGCTTCCTACATCAGAACCGCTCCCAGGAAACATAAATACCGCGCCGGGCCGAGAGACTCGAATAAGCCCATTTCATTTCAGGCGGAATTTATGATGCTGCATTTCATTTCACGGCTTAAACAGCGGCGGCGAGCTTGGCGGTACTCCAGCACTTAGAGGAGCGTCTTATTATCCTTCTGCATCTCAGGACCCTCGGAGTAACGCAGCGGAGTAACGCAGCGCAGCAACGATGGATCGCTCAAACAGAGAGAGTGGAGACATGAGACGGTAGTTCCACGCCGTCACAGTCGGAGGCGGGACATTATGTCACGTCCTGTAATCATGAGGGCGCAGTGGAGGACGCCAGCCGAGATGTTGGACATCTGTTTGGAGGTTTTTGGTTCGGGTCTGTGGACCGGTTCACACACTCTGTTAAACACCTGCTGTCCAACCGTCTCCTCACTTCATCATCTTCATCATCTACTCTGTATTTAGATCAGGAAAGCAGACTGGTTCTGATGGAGCAGCTTAAACCAGATTGATGCAGTATGTTTAGTATCAGCCATAACATTATAACCACCTACCTATAATTATATAGGGCCCCCTTTTATACAGAATCACCTCAGACCGTTCTGGACTCCAACAGACCTCTGAAAGTTCTGCTGTGGTACCTGGTACCAAGGTGTTAGCAACAGATGCTTGAAGTCGTGGAAATTCAAATGTTCACCTGCTGTCTAATATGCCCCGCCCACGGACCAGGTGATATACCCCGCTCGCTGCCCGGTAACCATGGTAACCAGATTGTCAGTGTAATTCACCTCACCTGTCAGTGGTTATAATGTACTGGCTGATGAAAGATGACATAAAGACTGGATGCTAACTAGCAGTTAGCGTTTAGAGGGGATGTGAATACGCGTTTGGACCCCAGAGGATGGATCACAGAACCGTCTCCGTGTCGGCCCCTCTAAAGAATCCTCTCCTATCCCATAATCCTCTGCTGGACAATAAAGAGCGGGAGTATTTGCTGAGGCGAGTAAACAAAAGCTCGTTAAATGCACCTTTTGGCGTCCGTCCCCTCGGAGGCGGGGGCCCCGCCGCCGTTTCACCCTCAGAACCGACGCGGCACTATGCTCGCTCTCCGCCCCGCCCCCGCGGGCCGAGAAGGACCGCGGGGGCTGACAGATGCTGGGCCGGTGCTGACAGGTGGGCCGGGCCGGATGGATCCCTGCTCCGGGGCTCGCCGTGGGGGAGGACCAGAGAGCAGACAGACGCTGGGAAGTGAGAATGTAATGAGAGGAAGGATGTGCCAGGACTGACAGAACAGCTCCGCCACCCGCCATCCCATCAATACCCGGCTCTCCTCACCTCCCCGCGTCTCCCTTTCCTGCCTCACTGACCTCGCTCACCCCTCAACCCAACTCCCCCACATTTTCTATTAGTTCCTCCTCGTCCTCCTTCACCCTCCTTCCTCCCTGCCTTTCGCCGTCACACGTGGCTGAAACGTAAGATCTGATGTCAACACTCCACCTCCCCGAGTGCCGCCGTCTCGAGGATCCTCAAGATGGTCAACAGGGCGGAGCCACAGGAAACTCTGACACACCCACTGCTGGTCCAACCAGAGCACAGGAGAGAGAGAGAAACTCCCCATGGAAAGTTTAACTGACGCATGGACATCTTCACGTCATCTTTACGACGTCTTCACGACATCATCACGACGTCTTCACGTCATCTTTACGACGTCTTCACGACATCATCAAGACGTCTTCACATCATCTTTACGACGTCTTCACGACATCTTCACATCTTTACAACATCATCACGACGTCTTCACAACATCTTCAAGACATCTTTACGACAAAATCACGACGTCTTCACGACGTCATCACGACATCATCAAGAGGTCTTCACGACATCATCATGACATCACGACACGCTAATGCAGCTCTGGTGGCGGCGTCGGAGCACCGTCCGGCCTGTAGAGGTAAAACCCGCAGGAACCATCTAGAAGCCGGTTCCTCTTGATCTCAGAGTCTCTGATCCGGAGCGGATGATGAAGTTTTGGTTCTGAAACTATCTCAACCTGCAGTCAAACTTTAACGGGTCAGGAGCTCGCCGGCATGTCGTCATGACGACAGACGTATCCCGGACGGAAGGTCCACCTGAGATGATGCATCGTTATCTGCCGCGGCTTCATGAGATGTTCTGTTCGGATCAGGTGACGTCGTGGGCTTGTTGTCAGAACCTCTTCCTGTTTCTCATTCTGGGCCAGCAGAGCCAGAACTCTGGACTCTGACAGCTCCTCACTAGTCAGACGGCGCTGACAAGACTGAGGATTTTCTATTTCTCGCTCATTAGTGAGAACAGGAAGTTAGAGGAGTGAAGCTCGGCCCGCGGGTTCCCGGAGGAGCAGGGAGACCCGAGGAGGAGTGTCCGTCAAAGAGGAGAGACTTTGATATCTTAGACATGCTGAACATGGCGGCGTGCTGACGGACAGAACCTTCCGCAGAGGAGAGGCGTGATAAGACGGAGGTTCTGAATTAAGTCGGCGCCGTGTGTGAGATGTTTATCTGCCCCTCTGACCCGTGTGGATCAGCACATGGCGCCCGTCACCGCCGCCGACTCCGAGGACGTCGGACAATTAGGAGCGTCCGGATGATTAATGGCCGCAGTCACCTGGATCCAGCCGCCGCCAAGGAGCCCGGCTCCCTAAATCAGACCCGCCGCTCTCGCTGACACAGAGCGTCTAATTGGAAGCTTCCTGCTACGCCGCCAAAGTTTCTCTGCGCTTCATCACCTGAAAGCTGATGTTTTCCCCGAGGAAACCGCAGCACGCCGTTTTTGATCATAGCGCCTTCGTCGGTCTTCCTCCCACGTTCGGAAATCAAACCAGCGAGGAACTGGACTCAGCAGACTCCGCCACCGCTCCCAGTGGTCCCGCGGGAGATTCGGATCCAGACGTTGATCCGGGATCGCCATCTAGACCTCTCAGGGTCCACCTGCTGACGAACCCGCCTCCCCGAGGTCGGTTATCAGAAGAATCGTGTTCGCCGCCGCAAACCCGTTTTTATACTTCAATCAAATACCGGATTTATCTTAAACCATGATTAAGCAGTGTCAGAAGTTCAAACCAGGTTTGGTTAGTTGTTAGGGTTAGTTGTTAGGGTTGGTTGGTAGGGTTAGTTGTTAGGGTTAGTTGTTAGGGTTGGTTGGTAGGGTTAGTTGGTAGGGTTAGGGTTAGTTGTTAGGGTTGGTTGGTTGGTTAGGGTTAGTGGTTAGGGTTAGTTGTTAGGGTTGGTGGTTAGGGTTAGTTGGTTAGGGTTAGTTGGTTAGGGTTAGTTGGTTAGGGTTGGTTGGTTAGGGTTAGTTGGTTAAGGTTAGTTGTTAGGGTTGGTTGTTAGGGTTAGTTGGTAGGGTTGGTTGGTAGGGTTAGTTGTTCGGGTTAGTTGGTAGGGTTGGTTGGTTAGGGTTAGGGTTAGTTGTTAGGGTTGGTTGGTAGGGTTAGTTGTTAGGTTAGGGTTAGTTGTTCGGGTTAGTTGGTTAGGGTTAGCTGTTAGGGTTAGTTGGTTAGGGTTAGTTGGTTAGGGTTGGTTGGTTAGGGTTAGTTGGTTAGGGTTAGTTGGTTAGGGTTAGTTGTTAGGGTTGGTTGTTAGGGTTAGTTGGTAGGGTTAGTTGGTTAGGGTTAGTTGTTAGGGTTGGTTGTTAGGGTTAGTTGGTAGGGTTAGTTGGTTAGGGTTGGTTGGTTAGGGTTGGTTGGTTAGGGTTGGTTGGTTAGGGTTAGTTGTTAGGGTTGGTGGTTAGGGTTAGTTGGTTAGGGTTAGTTGGTTAGGGTTGGTTGGTTAGGGTTAGTTGGTTAGGGTTAGTTGGTTAGGGTTGGTTGTTAGGGTTGGTTGGTTAGGGTTAGTTGTTAGGGCTAGTTGGGGGTTTTGGTTGGGGAAAAATTCTTCCTATTTTTTTAAACGTTGGAGACCAAACTTGTTTTACATAAAAATGTTTTATAAACAGGAACAGTAACGGATTCTCTACGATCCCTATGACCCCTATGACCCCTGCCCCCTCTTCTGCCCTCAGGTGTTACGTCGATGACAAAGTCTCCAAGGTGGCCTGGCTCAATCGATCCAACATCATTTTTGCCGGCCAGGACAAGTGGTCCCTGGACCCCCGAGTAGATCTGGTCACCAAAGGACAGCTGGAGTACAGCCTACGCATACAGAAGGTAACTGACCCACAGAACTACAGACCCACAGAACTACAGACCCACAGAACTACAGACGGCAGTAATTCGTATGAAAGAGAAAAAATAAACCAAAACAAGAATAAAGAAGAAAATCAAAATTTCACCAGAAAGTGTTTTAATTTAATCAGATTAGAGAAAAAAAGTTGTTTTTTCAATGAAATAAATCGTTACATTTTGGGGAAAAGGTTTTAATTACATGAGAAAAGCTGGAATTCTTTTTTTATCTTTTTACGAAAAAATGATTCCGACTGGTATGAAGATTAAAATCTAACCTCGTCTTACATGAGTTAAAAGTTTTAATTTTATTATAAAAATCTTAATTATGAACAAATGTAGTCTGCATGTTTTGGCGCTGCGTTCAAGGACCGTCTGGTGTTTCTGTGCTGCAGGTGGACGTCTACGATGAAGGTTCCTACACCTGCTCCATACAGACCAAACAGCAGCCCAAGACCTCGCAGGTCTACCTCATCGTTCAAGGTAGGTCACATGACCGGAGGACGACGCCTCTTAAAGGAAACGTATGAAGACGCGTGACGAGAACAGGAATTTCTTTCTCCTGACAAAGAGAGAACTTCCTCCTCCGTCTGCTGCCTTCAGGTGCTGTGGGAAAGAAAAGTGACACTTTAGATTTTCAGACTTGAGGACCGTGTTTGAAACAGAACCAGAACCCGGAGAGTCTCGGATCAGCCGGAAGTTTGAAATTATTATCATCATTAAAAAAGTCTTAATCTTTTATAAAAGGAGTTCTTAAATCTTAGTGAAAATAGAGTGAACATTATACGAATAATAATCAAAGGATTTTTACAATCGTTACATATAAAGTCTGGTAAAGATTTTTTATCATGATGCATTCAGGGCCCGGGGCCAGAGCCGTAAAAACAATGAAAGTCAGATAATCAAGTTTTAAATCTAAAATAATGATTTTTATGTTTGAAATTCAAATATTGCAAAATAAAGTTATAATTTTATCGTAACGTTGGATCTAGTAAGATTAACTTTAACCATTAATCCTATTAAAGTTGTAATTGTACGAATTGTTTTATTTATATATTTATATGTCGAACAGATTTTAAAACCTTGGATTCGTATTTCCAACGTTTTCAGTGTTTGTGGTAAAAACCACCTGCTTGTTTGATCTGGGTTTAAGATCCGGTTCTGTCTCGCTGGCTCCGATAACCGGACGGTTTTTTTTGCTCGACACACGAACGTCTCGTGAGGTCTTTCTGCTGAGGCTGTTTTTACAGTGTAGCTGGAGACAGAAGAGGTTCTGAGTGGAAAACCCAATCATCTCTGAGGATAATCATTCATCCTCTTCTCCCAACTGCCCCGCCGCCGCCGCGATCCACACATCAAAGGTTGCCCCTGGTGACGGACCGTCAGGACCGGCTCACAGAACTAGAGCTGACAATTTTCTGCCCGCGGCGACAGACGCAGGATTGGAAAACAAACGATCAGACAAAGTAAATTTACTGGCAATGAAAAACTGTCCGGGCTCAGACGGCTGCTCGCCGCACGCCACCGGAGAGGCAATAGAACGCCGGCGTGTCCCGGTCCGGGCCGGTCCACTGTGACGATCGAGGGGTGTCCGTCAGTAACGCTTTCTCTTCTTCGCTCAGGCGGTTTGTTCCTCAAAGGAAGTCAGAATATGTCCTCGTTAAAATGACGTCAGAGATTCAACTTCATGAGGTTGGATGAGGTTGGATGTTCGGATCCCCCCACAGGGGTTTCTCCATGCATTTCTGACTGGGAGGAGAAAAAGACGGCAGACCCCAAACCTTCTGGAGGGATGACATCATCATCCAGACTGGGAACGCCGTAGGACAATCCCAGAGGAGGTGGTCCGCCTGGAGAACCCTGATTAGTCTGGCCCTTCACACGACCAAGAAGAGCGCTGGTCTATTCACTTCTGAAACAAGGGTGGCGGTACTTTGTCTTCATGGGGGGGCGTGGCTACATGTTCAGGCGGAACCACGGCGCTCCACAATCCTTCCATGTAACCATTTATTCAACGCCAAAGGTTCAGGAATCCAGCAAATCTCAGCACGCAAGGTCATCAGTCTGAGAATCAGCCGCCTCAGACCACTGACCCTCAGCACCGACCCCCCGCACCGACCACAGCACCACCCACAGCAGAAGAACGTTGCATGACGGCGTGCGGATGAATCAGACGGCGTGCGTCGGCGTCTCTGCGGACAATTATTCCAGAGGTTTCTGCTCATCTGCCAGATGGTTTGTTGAAGGCTGTCGATAGAATCGACGTCTTCATGGATTCAAACCGCCACGGGACGTTTTCTCCCGTCGCTGTTATCTGTTTCCTTCCCGTCGTTGATGACGGCGCTTCATCGGCTCATGCAGATCAGCATCGATCCGAGGCGTCGTCTGGAGATGAACGCCGGGCCTCCAGACCGGAGGGTCTGCTCTGACCTTTACCCGTGTGTTTAAGCTGTCAACCAACAGCTTCTCTTCAAACGTTCCTTCAACCCTCTGAGGTCCGAAGGCGCCGTCTCCATTCTCACCTCTTTAATTCACTGTATGTGGGATCTGAACCCGGCCCCCCGCAAACCTCCACGCCGAAGTCCTCAGAGAAAAGACCCGATGTCCGCTCCTTCCTGCCGGCTGATGATCCGGCGTTTGCCCTGGGAGACCAGGAAGACTCCAGGTCTTTTTTTGAACGTTACTTGGGTTAGGTCCGATTCAGGGGGCATGCCAGACCAGGAGTGGTCTGTAGACTAGAAAAAGTCTACAAAAAACCGGAGCAAAAATTGAAGCCCTCCAGATCTTCAGGGAAGCCGACATCTTTCAGTCATCCTGTCACCCAAATATAATTCACTATACGCTGGGCGGTACCAAACTCCAGACCAGAATCAACCGCCAAGTCTTTAGATTCAGTTCTCTCTCTGAAGCTGGGCCGAACCGGTTTCTCCAGGTTCCAAGTTCCATCTATAGTCATGCAACGTGAAGGCCATGCTGTTAGCTAGTCTGAGCTGTTAGCTAGTCTGAGCTGTTAGCTAGTCTGAGCTGTTAGCTAGTCTGAGCTGTTAGCTAGTCTGAGCTGTTAGTCTGAGCAGAGACGCTTTTATCGTTTAGCATAAATTACTTTTATCTCTGTTTTTGAATCGATCTTCCAGAAGTTTTTCATAAAGTTAGTTTCTACGCAGACGACGTGGTTTTATACCGTAGCTCTTTTATTTTTCTTTTATTGTTGTTATTTCTCTCTTCAGAAGCGAAGCAGCTTTTAGCTCCTCCCTCAGGCCAATCTTATGCAAATGAGCTTCACAACGTTCCGGTTTACTGCGGCGGTCTCGTTATTTATCTCCGTTCCTTTCATCTTGTTTATTCCTCCATCTTTGCGTTGTTTACAGACACTTTATTCTAATGTTTCCTCTTTTAATGTTCTCGCTCTCTTACTTCCTTCACTCCTTAAACACTTTACGTTTGGCTGAATGCCTCTTCAGGAAGAAATCAATTATTGGTCTGATGCTTATTTAAAGACGTTTCTTTCTCCTCCGTGGCTTTTATTATTTCATGAAGCCTAATTATCTCTCAGCGCCGCCTGAAGAATTCACTTCTGCTGGTTTGTATCTCCTCGTATTTAGAGTTTGTTCCGTCTCTATCCGAGGCAATAATGACATCGTTGCTCAAAATGCTATAAACTGAAATGATATTCATTATGATTACATTTAAATTACCCATCATGCAGCAGGAGCTGAAGCCGAACGATCAACCAGGATGTGAAAACTGCCTACGTCTGTTTGATGACACGCCCCCTCAAGCTGCACCAATCCTCCAGGCTGGTAGAGAGGGGGTGGAGGCTGGTGGGCTGGGTGGGGTGGAGGCTGGTGGGATGGGTGGAGGCTTGTTTAGAGGGCGGAGACTGGTGGGATGGGTGGAGGCTGGTCTCTGCTCCAACCTCACAACTGGATCACAGCGACTGACGTCATGCTAGCACTGCCAGTGATGCTACGACATATAGCATCAGCTGTGGAGGATGATGATGTAAATATGTCCAACCTTCACTTTTATCTTCATTTAAACGTTTTGGTCTCAGAACTTCACAACCATCTTTTCTCCGCTTCCATCCGGGTCCAACGGCGCCACACTGTTGAAACCCTCTGTGGGCTCTGAAGAGCACCGCATTAAGAGGAGGCTTGTCTCTGCCCATGATGGAGGTGTGACCTACAGACAATCATCATGGAGCAGGAGAACATCCGCCCATCTCCACGCCTCCTTTCCGGTCACTCGTTCACATGGAGTCGTTTCAGGCGTGTCTATGACTCTGGGGTTGATGAAGGAGGCGACTGCGAGACGAGGAGGTCCGTCAGGGCGCCGCTTTAGGACCTCTTTGGTCACCAGTCTGGCTCTTAACGCCGTCTGAAACCAAACAGGAAACCAGACCCGAGTCAGCTGACCAGTCACACGACCTGCTGAGGGTCGCTGTGGATCATGCGACCTGACGAGAGTCGATGTTGGTCGCTGCGAGTCACATGACCTGGCGAGAATCGATGTGAGTCACATGGCCTGGTGAGGAAGGACGAGGAAGAGGAGATTCCAGCGTTTGAACTACATCCCTACGATAATCACAATTTGCTGAATAGAAACCTCTCAAACACGCGTCGGGTCGGGTCCGCCTCAGGGATCTGTGTCTGGACCTTTACTTTTTCAGATACTCTTTTTAAGGGTGAACTCGTGAATCAGATCCAGGCGGTCCGGTCCAGGTTCTGGTAGGTGTTCCAACAGTGAAGCTTCGATGTGGGAGACGTTTCTGGAATGAAGTCTCCTCCTTTAATGAGTAACACTTTACTCCTCGCTCCTCCTCCTAATGCGCTCCCACTGAACAGAACTTGAATCTCCTTCCTGCCGCTGAAGGAGCCGCTCTCATGCATTTAAATGTGGCCATCTCACGGGCGCCGCCGACAGTGGGGGGGCTGCAGGTGGGCAGCTGCCACCATATTTCACTGACTGACCAGGCGAGCCGGCGCTTCTGGGCGCTGATATACGGGAGCAGCGTTCCACTCCCGTCGCCGCGGTCGGCCATTACTTCTGCTGAGGCCGACAGGAACCTTCCTCTCCGACACAGTCTATCACCTCAGCTGGCCGGACGGCCTGTGGAGCTGCTGCTGGACGCGGTTCCGACTGACCCCCCCCCCTTCAGGTGCACAGGGAGGTGCTGTCATCCGTGGCGCTGGGCGCCACCTAAAGGTGAAAATGAGGACCTGAGACGGCGTTACCTCGGCCGGATGGACATTTTCAGAATTCACTCACGGGATCTTCAGGTTCTAGACGTTGACTCTCGGAATAAAAAACTCTATGTGACGCGTTTCTACATCAAAACTCTGAAGACGGGCGCAAACACCGAAAGTTGTTCTTTTAAAGGTTCTGGTGGATTCTAGGCTGCAGAGGTTCTGAATGTCCGTAGATTCTGTTCTGACGAGAACGAGGCCCGACGTTCCACATCCTTCCTCTTGGTTCTGTTCTGTGCAGACGACCCGGTGATTTAAATCCATCTGATTGAAACACATGAAAATGGAACTTCAACGATCCGCTGGGACCGAACCCGACCCGTTCATCATGACGACCCGCTGCAAAGCTGTCAATATATACAACCTCAGAGGAGGAGCAGGAGAAATTAGAGTTTTTCCAGCGGCGCTGGATGTCAGCTGAGACGGGTTCTAGCCCTGGAAGGGAGCGGCGGTGGGAGAAAACGGCGGAGCGTCGGCTCGGAGGAGGTGAAGCTACCTCTTCTGGAGGTCAAAGGTTCTCCTGACAGCGGCGAGACAAGAAAGTCATCATCGCGCCGTTATCAGAGGAGGAAGATTGATTCTCCTCCTCCTCTTTCGATCCAGCTGTTTCTGATGCAAAGACACCAATTGGATTCTTTGTCACCTCCATCGAGTGCCCCCACCCTCCACATACACAACCCCCTCCTCCACCCTCCTGCCCCATATCTGGGAAAACACATCTTCAGTTTGGTTTTTCATTCAGCTGCAGCAACAACCCAGAGTTAATTTACAATAAGAGGGAGAGAGGGAGGGAGGGAGGGAGGGAGAGAGGGAGGGAGGGAGAGAGGGAGAGAGGGAGGGAGGGAGGGAGGGAGGGAGGGAGAGAGGGAGTAGTTACTCAGGGGTGGACGTCTTGATTATGTCATGTGATTAATTAGATCATTGGAATAAGCTGTTGTTGTTGGACACATGAGCTTTTTTCCAGCCCGACACCGACTTCCTTATCCACATACTAATTATCACTATAAAAGAGAATGTGAGATTTTTAGCACGTTTGAAACCTGAGGAGTAAAATAAAGTTATTCACCTCATTCTGTCATTGTTGTCATGACAACAACATCGCCGCCAGACGTAAAAACAAACAAACTTCCTTCTCCGAATCACCGTTTGTGCTTTAAAGGGTCTCAGGACGCCGGTGGTCTTCGCAGGAAGTAGTTTGTTGTCATTCCGGTTTACTAGGGGAAAACCCCATCCACGTGGCGACGGCGGCTCATTGGCAGAGCGGTCGTCCACTTATCTGAAGGTGTCGGGTTCGACCCCCGGCTCCTCCGGTCTCCTTGAGCAAGATACTGAACCCCAATGTTCCATTGGTGAATGAATGAATGATCACGGCTCCTGATGTCCAGGTGACACATGCATGGTGGCCTCTGACATCACTGTGTGTGAGTGGGTGAATGCTTGTGTGAATGGGTGAATGCTTGTGTGAGTGGGTGTGTGAATGGGTGAATGCTTGTGTGAGTGGGTGAATGCTTGTGTGAATGGGTGAATGAATGGGTGAATGCTGCACTATTTAAGTACTTTTAACCAGGAGGATCGGGGTCACCCAGCGTTGGATAATTTAACCAAGCAAAGAGAAAATGAGTCAAACTGACATTAGCATGTTAGCAGGGTGCTGCAGAAGATCAAATAGATTAGCATTGTCCAATCAGACTATATTCATTCACACTAAAACAATAGCATGTTAGCATCAGTAGTTTATGTAGTTTTTCTCTTCTCCTTCAGTTCCAGCCAACATCTACAAGGTCTCTGAGGACATCATCATCAACGAGGGCAGCAACGTCACCCTCAGCTGTTTGGCGAGCGGCAGGCCGGAACCTGCAATCACCTGGCGACTGCTCAACCCTTCAGGTAAGAACCGTCCAATCACAATCACGGAACCCCGTCTGCGAAGGCGTGGCCTCTGTAGACGGCCAAAGTCCCACAGAATGCTGGGAAATGACCCGGAGAGGTCGTCGGTGAATCTCAGCAGCTCTTCCTGTTTCCAGAGGATGATGGGAGAATGGACCTTGAGATGTCCAGGAGGTTCTGCAGTAAGGATGGTGTGGTACCGGTACTGGTTGAACTTCAGATGCTGTCAACAGCTTCTGTTCAAAATCAGCTTTCAGGGGGGATGGAGGCGGAGCCAAACAGATACTACCTGCCCGCGTCGTCTCTGTGTTTGTGGAGGCGGGTCGCTGTCCCTCTCCGTGATCGAGGGAAAATCTCATCATCCTCCTGGGTGGAGCGGCTCCGCGGCGTTGCTGTTGTTTTAGCAGCCGCCCAGAATCCAAACACGAGGCTCTGAGCTCGCCGTCGGCTGCTGAGAGAGAAAATGATGGCTGACAGGACGCCGCTTCCGCTCGTAGCAGCAACCATAGATGTTTTAGGAGACACGATGGCGAGACGTGAGCCTCAGATCCCCCTGTAGAATCATGCACCGCAAGTTCGATTCCTGCTGGTCAGCTGAGACTCGTCCAACTGGCGGCCAGAGAAGAAGAAGAAATGTCCAACAGAACCGGGCGGACAATCACTAGAATCCATGAACTAGTGGTTATTATCATTATTAACCTATGATTACTGATTATTGGCGTTGGGCGGCTGATAGATGGAGGACAGTGCAGCGGAGCTCACCACACCCTGCAGCCATGTTGGTTGGGATCTCTTAAACAAACATGGCGGAGGATCGTGAAGCCGTCAGGACCGGATCAGGAGATGTGTGGATGATTTAAATGTTGGAGATGACGGAGTTATCAACTGTAACGGGACAGACGCTAATCTGCTAACTAGCTGTGGCTAGGAGCTGGTAGAAGTTAGGAGTCTGTAGCAGTTGGTAGTAGTTAGCAGCTAGAAGCAATTCAGAGTCTGTACATCTGGTAGGAGTTAGCATCCAGTTGCAGTTAGCAGCTGGTAGTAGTTAAAAATGTTCCCTCGTCTTCAGGCTCATAGATTCTGAGATTGTCTGCAGACGGAGCAGTGAGGAGTAAGGAAGTGAGGGCAGAGGAGTTAGGGGTGGAGCCACCTCTGACCCTGACGGAGTGTTGATCTGCCGTCAGGGTCATGTGACGAAGCGTCAGCCATGACAGTTTGTGTGGAGGAAACATAACCATCAGACTGCAGAAGAAATCTCCATTAGAACCGACCCGTTCGTGAGAAGATCAGAAAAGTTGAGAGGAAGAAAGATGGTGGCGTTTAGTAGAACAGACGGCGCCGCTATGCTTCTCACTTCTTCTGCTCAGGAAGCAGAAAATCAACAGCCGTCATGTTTTTGGCTCCAACACCTGTTACTCCTGCAACGCCAGCAGGGACAGAACCGTTCAGCTGAAGATGACGCTGACGAGGAGTCCCACAGGGAGACAGACAAGTCAGTAGGTCAGAGGTCAGCGACATTCTGAGTCATGTTCCTTCGTCTATCAACTTTCTGCTGAGTCATGTATCCTCACATAGAGATATTCTGCTGAGTCGTGTTCCCTCATCCAGCGACATTCTGCTGAGTCATGTTTTCTCCTCTAGCGACATGCTGCTGAGTCATGTTTTCTCATCTAGCGACATTCTGCTGAGTCATGTTTTCTCATCTAGCGACATTCTGCTGAGTCATGTTCCCCCTTTACATCCTTCGAACTTTATCGTGTCCAGGAGCTTTTTGATAAACCAGCAGAACCACCTTTAGGTACCGATCCGTCCTCAGGGCTGGTAGGTTCTGACGTCAGTCCATTTACTAATGGTTTGGATTACTGTGACTCCTCACAGGAGGTGTGATTCCATGTCGGGCCCACACGTCACGTCTGAACGTCTTTCGTCGCTGAAGTTCCTCCAACCAGCGGTTTGTCATAAATGAACATTTCAGAATAAAAGTGTTCCTGGCGGCGGAGGACAGCTGATGAATGATGCATGAGGTCATGGAAATGAGTTCATCCATGTTTACTTCATAACGCTCCATTAAAATGAGGCAGGAAATGGTGAGACATGGCTTCCTGTGGGCGGGATTTAAACAGCGTGAAACTCTTGATTGTCTTTGAAAACGTCGAGTTGCGTTCACGTGCAGCTCGATTTATTCGCCGCCCCGGTAGAAACCAGTGGCTTCATCTCCTCTCCCTTCTGAGTTCTGATCATCCCGATTCCACCGAATCTCCATGGCAACAGGATCAGTCGGAGGCTTTGATCCTGATCCCCCTGATCCTCCCATCAGAGTCGGGGATCAGCGGACCTCCTGCTCCGTCATGGACGGGATCGTTGTTTCAGATTGACTCGACTTTTTCACTGTCCCTTTAAAAGACAAAGTGTTTGTTTGTTGTCCTGCAGCGGAGCCGCTGGACGGAGAAGAATACCTGGACATCATCGGCATCATGAGGAATCAAGCGGGTCGATACGAATGCAAGGCCAGCAACGACGTGGCCACGCCCGACGTCAAATACGTCAACGTGGTCGTCAACTGTGAGTAACGGAGTAACGGAGTAACGGAGCGCTCAACCTCGTCTCAGGAGAGGGTCAGAGAAGAAGTCGGCAGGAGAACAAAGATTAAACGTGAGGAGATGTTGGAGGAAAGGACTTGTGCAGCAGGTTGGGGGGGTTCAGCAGAGAGAAGGAGATGTTCTGACAAGATGGAAGGTGTGAGTCCCAAGGATCAGTCATGTTGATGTGAAGCTTTGAAGAAGATGAAGAGAGGAAAGGCAGTTGGTCCTGATGACATACTGGTGGAGGTATGGAGCTTCTAGGAGAGATGGGGGGGGATTTTTAACCTTATCTTAAAATGAGGAATGGAGGGAAAGAGTTCTGGTGGTCTTCAGGAACAGGAGTCTCCTGGATTCAGAGGAAGCGTCGGACAGAGAGGAGCTGTGGGATTGCATGAGGAGGTCTGGAGGGACAGGAAGTCTGTTAGTGGTCCAGGATCTGTATGAGATCAAGGTGGAGGTGGGACTGCACCAAGGATGGACTCTGAGCTCCTTCTCGTTTGCTGTCAGATGAGGTCAGGAGCCTAGCTGAAGATGTTTCGATGTGCTCTGGGAGTGATCCTGGATCTACTGGTAGGAGGAGAAGACCAAAGAGGAGGTTTCTGGATGTGAGGAGGGGGACTTGCAGTTGGTTGGTGTGACAGAGGACAGGGGGAGATGGAGACCCTGAAGGAAGAAGACTAGGGTATAGTTACAGACACCAGTGTAGAAGAACATCTCAGTAACGCGGGCCGGTAACCGTGGTAACCACAGAAACAGTCAGTGGCTATAATGTTATGGCTAATTGAAGAAATGATCAAAAAAAAGTCAAACTGAGTTCATATCAATTTTATCTATAAAGCACTTCCTGTGTGAAGCAGGTCGGTTCTGTTGTCCTGACCCGTGTCTGTTTCCCGGACCCCACAGACCCGCCAACAATAAAGAGGACCCAGAGCTCAGAGACTCAGGTGGGCCGCGTCGGGACACTGCAGTGTGACGCCACCGCCATCCCCACACCGGAGTTCGAGTGGTACCGAGACGAAAAGAGGTGAGCTACCCCCAACCATCACACCGACTAGATCCTGGAGACCAGCCCGGGATCTAGTCCCTCTGTCCACCAGGTCCAGACCTGAAACACTGATGTGATGCCAGCAGGACGAGTCTCAGGTCGGTGGAGGTGGACCAGAGAGTTTGGCGTGTGTTTTCAGGTCCCCGAGGAAGAAGACTTATGATGGTTGTAATGTTGTGGTTTGTCTCCACCCTCCCGAGTCGCTGCGTCGATCCTAACCGCCGCAACTATTACCCTCTGGTCACCAATACTATTATTAACTGATGCTAACTGCTACTAGCTACTACTAATTGATAACGGCTTTAGCTAGTTCCTATTAAACTAGGGACTACTTACCGGGTGGTAACTGCCATTAGCCACTAGCTGATATTAGCGCCGTCAGTCCAGGACTCTAACCACAAACGCCGTCCGCTGAGGAGACAGATCCCTTTGTAGTTTGTCAGCTGATCCTCGTCTGTCGGCCGATGGATCGTTTTCAGACTCCTCACTCCAGAATCAGGTCCCTCCGTCTGATGATGTGGCCCCCCATCAAAGAGGCTCAAGTGTCTGTCAGCGCCGGTCGGGTGGAGCGCTGCTGCCCCCTGCTGCCGGAGGATGAAACCATGAAAATCCTTCGGTCTGAATGACTCAAACATCAGAGTTTAAATTCAATTATATGAAAAAATATGATCGATGAAGGAAATCTGGTTTTATCATTACCATGAAAATCCTGTGGTTATTTTTCCCAGAATGCCTCTCTCCCTCCGGTTTTGACATTTGCCCTTCCGTCCTCCACAGGCTGACCAACTCCCCAGCCATGAACGTCCAGATTCTGGGCACCACCACCATCCTCATGATTACCAATGTCACCGAAGAGGATTATGGGAACTACACCTGTGTGGCCTCCAACCGGCTGGGCGTCCAGAATGCCAGTCTCTTCCTCTACAGTGAGTAACGACCTCATGTCCAACATCATCATCATCGATGACATCACCAGCAGCCGGAACCGTCTGAGCCTCAAGAGTCACTGCAGGGTTTTACATGTGATGATGATGAAGATGTCAGGGATGTTCTGTGGCGCATCAACAGGAAGTCATCATCGGCCAGAGCGCCGGCAGGAAGAGAAAGAAAGAACTTCATGAATCCCCGCCTTACAGCATTTGTAAAGTGAAAAATCTATAAGCACATACAAACATATGTAGAAATTAAATAAAGGTAATAAGGTAGAAAATGAATGAGGTTTGATCAACAGTCCGTAGTTCTCCAGTTGACCAGCAGATGTCCCCAGAGGGACAAATGAAGTCTGTTCAGCTTTAAGTTCTGAAATGTAAGCGCTCCTTTGTACATTTAAAACACTTGAATGTAGTAAGAAGTTTATTTGTGTCACCGACCAACTGATATAATAATAATATTTTCATTCAGAGTCAGGAGGAGAGAGGGTCACGACCCCGGAGACGACGCGTCTCTTTTCACATCAAACTATTATTTATATTTGTTCAAATAAACTTAGACCCCGCCCCCCACCCAGTGTCCGCTGACATAAATGTGAATGATATTTGACAAACGTCTCCGCCATCTTTGTCTCTGCCTGCAGGACCCGGGACAGGACGTGACATCAGCGCCTCTGCTCGCGTCGCCCAGTCGCTGTGGCTCCTGCTGACCTGCTTTTCCTGCCTCTTCTTCAAGTCTTAACTCTCCTCCTCCTCTTCTGCCCCGCCCACTCATCCTGACACCCCCACCCCCACAGACTGTTTGCATCATGAAACGGAAACCTCACGCCCTCGCCGGCGCCGCTTACAGAAGATATGACACGAAGGACAGAACAAGCAAACAGCGCTCTTCCTCTCTCAGAGGTTCTTTTTCATCGTTGTTGGGCGTCTGGGTCGGGTTCAGGCTCGCGCGGACGCCAACCGCCACATCTCTCCAAAATTATACATTCAACCAGTAACAGGAAGTATCCGACAGCGATTCCAGGAATCCGGTCCGCCTCCAGTCGACCCCTCAGGCGGCGCTGATGACCTCATGGCCGTGGGTCGGCTCGTGGCGGCGGCTCGTGTACATAGTCAGGTTTTATATTCCTGTCCGACCATCGTTCTTCTTCTACTGCTGGGCCAACGACCGGCGCCGACGTGGGTTTTAACAGAACCGCTGAGTCATCGTTTATTGATGTTATTTTTCTGTCTATGTTCTTCTTGGTTGTTTGTAAATATCCCAGAATCCTCAGAGGAGAGTTTCTGAGGCCGCCATCATGTGACCCGACAAAAGTTCTGATGAAGTTAACAGGGTGTGTTTAAATGTTTTCATGGAGCCAAACAAACAAAATAAACAAGTTTTACCAACACAGCCATAAACAACAAACAGGATGTTTTGAAATCTTCCTTCCTGCTGAAAACAAACTTTCTGTATTTATTCGTTTTGATCCTTAGACTTTTACTTTGAGTTGATTTGTGATGACAGCTGGCAGTGTTTACAACAAACATGGCCGAGTGGAAGCAGGGGGCGGAGCTCCTACTAAGGCGGCGTCAACAACATGTTTGTTGATTTGGCCGTCTCATGTTCCTGTCGAGCAGGAACATGAGACGGCCGATGACATCATGCCATGAAGTCACACCTTCTACATTTTCTCTTCGGTGGATTTATTTTGTCGATTTGTCTCTTTGAATTCAACACGTGTCACTTTTGTAAATCAGCTGAGAGGTGGTCAAAGGTCAAAGCACTCGCTGCCTTCCTGTGGACTCGGTTCTGTAAACACGTGTCATTAACGCCATCATTAAAGATCCCCGTGTTTCATTCACGCTGTGTGTCCTTCTTCAGAGAGGGGAGGAGCTTCTGCACTCTCCTCCCACCTCCAGGTCTCCACTGACATCCAGACAAAAGAGCCAATGGGGGTTTCAAGGGGCGGGGCTTAACACACTGAGTTAGAGGCTGAGACCAGAAGCTCAGGAGATCCGGCTTCAGAGCAGCTGAACGGCGACTATAAGACAAACCAGTGGGCCGCAAATACAAGGACACTGACAAACTAAAGAACCACGAGGAAAAACACGCCTAAAATACTCGGGAATACAGGAAAGCATTGTGAAAACAAGCTGCAAATACAACAAACCGCAACTACATGAATCCATGTTGCCAAAACAAGAACCAATTGAGAAAAAGCCGCAAATACACAAACACATACAAAAACACGCTGCAAATACAACAGCCCATTGAGAAAACACATCAAAAATACAACTCCCTTGATGAAAACACGCCACAGATAAACACGCTGCAAGTACAAGGGCACATAGAGAAAACACGAGGCAAATACAAGAGCACAGAAAGTAGACGCTGCATATACACAAAAACATTGAAGAACAGGCGGAAATTACCGGAACACATTGAGAAAACAGGCTGCAAATATAAGAAGGCATAGAGAAAACACGCTGCAAATACAGGAACCCATAAAAGAACACAGCGCAAACACACGAACACATTGACAAAACATGCAGCAAATATAAAAACCAGTTGAGAAAACAAGCCGCAAATACAACTCCCCTTGATAAAAACACGCAGAAAATACACAAACACAGATAAACACGCTACAAGGGCACATAGAGAAAACACACCGTAAATACAAGAACACATTGCGAAAACACAGTGCACAACAAATTTGGTCTTTTCTACTCCAGAAAGAATTTGAAGAAGCGGGTTAAAGAAACTCTGACTTAATCAAGCCTGAAATGAGAGACCCCAGAACAGCTGATCCGGGTTGGTTCAGTTAACTCTGAGTTAAACTGCTTCAGGAGGACGTCATCATCATCAATGGAGCTCAGGAGAAAAGGACCGCCTGAGTGAAGGTTTCTAGTTTTACTGCATCTTCTCTGAATGTTGTGGAGAACAGGTGGTGGAAGGATGAACAGGTCTTTATTTTCATTCATGGGCTCTAAGCGCACGAGAAAGCAGCTGTAAATATTAAAGCGATCCAGAGTTAACCACGGGTGGAACCAGAACTTGCTGGAGGAATGATGGATCTCCTCTGGGATCAGTCTGTCGTCTCCAGTATCTCCCCTCTGCTGCAGTGAGCTGGGGAGCAGCATCGGAGCAGGAGACACCAACAGACTGATCAGGAAGTCCGGCGCCGTCATTGGCTGCAGACCGGACCCCTTTGAGGAGGAGGTGGAGAGGAGGACCTGCTGGACAGACAGCAGAGCTCCTCCCCAACAGACTGGTGCCGGTTCTGGAGGTTTTTCCTGCCCGGAGCGATACGCTCTA
>JBBDHG010000491.1:117500-220000 GCA_037951165.1 Lophius americanus
TGAACGATGGCGTCATCAAACACTTGAACAGGAAATGACGCTGGTATAGAATCAACTACATTAAGTCTGAAAACTGACCTTTTGGACGTAGGGCCTCTGTTTCCTGTCTCCTGGTTGCCGTGGTGACAGTCGTGTCGTCTGATGGGAAGAAAGAAGAAAAGTCAGGATTTGATGGAGGCTGCATCAATGTGAGCGCGCTCAGTAGGAGGAATTCAGAGGTCCAGGGGTGAAAGGTCACGCTCACATCAGCAGCAGGAAGAGACCATTACAACGTCTACCCTCCACCCCACTGTCCTCAACACCGCCCCTCCGTTCCACCCACTCATACTGCCTCCTCCGGGTCTTCTGTTCTGCTGCCCCTCGTCTGTGGAATGCCCTCCCTGACCATCTGAGGGCTCCACAGACGACTGAGACTTTTAAGAAAGGTCTGAAAACTTTCCTTGTTAGCAGAACCAGTAACTTTTAATTAACGTTGCTGCTTTTTGGTCCTGTTTTTATATAGTTATTATAATATTTTTTTATTGATGCTTTTATCTGCTTTTATCTTGTAGCACCATGGGATTTGATACAAATGTAAAGTGCGTTAAAAATAAAATGTATTATTATTATTACAAATCAATGTAATTATAAACCGTGGACAGATGCAGATCTGTTTTGAGCCTAGTGTGAACATGACTTGAATCAGGTTTGAATCCGGATGTACCGGCTTTAAGATATTTTAAAGATGAAAATATAAATATCACCCCACGATATGATCAGATTTTAATGTTATAGTATTTTCAGCTTTCCTTTCTCACTCATGTTTGCTCTCCCTTAAAGTCAACTGGTCAACAACCGGGGGCAGATGGTGTGTGACGTCATATACCCGCGCCGCGCGGACTGAGCCCAAATGAACAGGTGTCTCTCTGTCGGACGCAGTGAAAGAAAACGCAGCGACTAAAAAAGTAAACTCCAGTGTGGGAATCCTGCGTGAGGGAGACGGAGTCCTTGTTGAAGGAATGTGCGGCTAATGTCGTCGCTAAAGTGAACTACAAATGTCACTCCTCACCTTCGCTGTCGGTCTCCTCGCGACTGCGCCGCCGCGGGAACAGGAAACAGGAAGTCCGCAGAACAATTACATCCGGCCCTAGTGACAATTTCGGTAATAGCTGGACGGCTGGTAAACAGCGGGATCCCCACAGATACTACAAGTCCCAGAATGCTCTGCGATAGCCAGTACATCATCTGCTAGCGCCAGCGCGCGCTCCCGGCTCCTATGTTGTCAGATATCCGCGTTTATCCAGTCGCTCGAATAAACTTTCCGCTATTCAGAAGTCTGGGAGGATATGTCGGAGAAATACACAGTTAAAACGATCATTAATAAAGGTATTAGTGAGTTTCTCACTCAGTAAAGTGAAAGGAACGCAGGTTCTAAAGAACCCCCGAGGTGCGTTCACGTCCTCCCGCCCTTCAGGAGGTTTCAGTGATGCTGCTGTAAAAACAGGAAAACACATTTAATGTGAAATACACCTAGAATGTATAGGGGTTACTTAAAGTTCCTTTTTTGTTGATATTTGTCATTAAAAACGGATTGATTTTACACGTAACTTCTTGTTGATGCCCAAGAATAAAAAGTCTTCATTGGAAATGAAACGCTGACTACTTTCTGTTCCCTGATCTTGTTCAGAGTTCTATGGAATCAGTGAATAAAGAAGAATAAAGAGTCATAATCAGCCTTATTCTGGTTCTGTGACCGAGTTTGTTTGATGAAGAGCTGAACAGGGTTAAAGTTGACGAAGGTTATTTCTTGACCGATGTTCGTTGTATTCAGGCGTTTTTGAGTAGAGAGAAGAAGGAACAAAGTAAAGATGCATATTAAATGATCTCATTCTCTTTGAAATCATTGCTTCATATCGAGATAATGTCGTTATTTTAATATGGTTGAAAAGTTTTAGAACAGCTTTAATTTGAATCCCTCCAGACAGACCAGGACCTCCAGAGGAGCCTGGGGGTCCAGTTTACTAGAACATCATCGGCGTAGCTCAAGCTAAGGCGTTAGCATGAGGACTGACTGTTGGTGGTTACCGTGGTTACCGTAAAATGTTTCTTTTACCTTCAGTCACACGTTTTATTTGTATTTTTTTTAAAAGGGAAACATTACGTAATGAAGATTCTGTGCGAAACAATAACGGTAGAATCAGTTTGTAAATAATGTAGTGATAATAAACTGTTCTGGATCTGTACGGGGAATGAACATGTGGGGGCGTGGCCTCTTCTTCACACGTCAGACGGCGACGGGGATAAACGTTAATTTAGTACGAGTTACTTCTTAACTGCCGGTCTGCTCTCCTGTTCCTTTTATGTTTCATAGGTTCTGCTCAGGACACAGGACTACAAAACAACAAAACATCACAGGACAACAAAACATCACAGGACAACAAAACAACAAAACATCACAGGACAACAAAACAACAAAACATCACAGGACAACAAAACATCACAGGACAACAAAACAACAAAACATCACAGGACAATAAATTCTGATTGTGTGTGCACACACACAATATTATTATTTTATATACATAAATGTCAAAAAAACACACGCGCGTCAGAATAATGTGACAGGTGTCAGTCATGGACGCCTGCAGCAGCAGTACCCTCTTTCACCACTAGATGTCAGGACCACCACATAATACCTGACTGAGTCCCTACAGTAAGACTAGAGGGACAGGAGGTTGTGGGTTTCAACCCTGAGGTCTGGACAAGTAAGCTGTTGAGTTTGCTCCACCTCTCACTGAGAACATGCTCCACCCCCTCCACCCTGAAAAGCCAAATAGATTTCACCGATTTGTAAACATTTTATTTCCGGGTTCTTCTTCTCTGTTGTGATCATGGTCTCTTGACTGATCGGTCAGAAGTTCTCCGTCAGATGTTGTCCTGACTCAACCCTCCTAAGAACCGTCATGACCTTTATATGTGTATAAACTTTACATTTGTGTTATATATTCATATTTGACTTATTCCACGTGTCTGTTATTGTTGTTAGATCTAACTCCTCTGGCTGCTTATCCTTTACATAAGTGGGTGGAGCCTATCCCAGCTGACATGACGCAACAGGTGCGGTACACCTGGATGGATGAACCTGTTTAAACTGATTGGCCTTCTCTCTTCGCCACCTTCATTCATTCACGCGGAAGAAAGCAGCGGCACCGTCACGTCACAAATCACGCTAATGCTCCTCAAGTCAACGACCTGGAATAAAGTAGCATCTATTCGATGTTTGTAAACTATGTTGTCACATAATAACAACCATCATAACTGCTACTAGCTGCTTACTGATTTTATCTACTTACTGCTACTAGCTAGCTGCTAGTAGCTATCTGCTACTAGCAGCTAGCTACCAGCAGCCCCCTTGCTTCAAGAGTTAATGTACTTTAACCTGTTCTACTCGCTGATTATTTAAATCACGCAGCTCAACAACTATCAGCTGTAACTGCATCACCTTTGTGTCAGTGACATTGTACTTGTTACTGTGTGTGAGTAATCTCTTACTATGTGTGAGTAATCTGTTTCTGTGTGTGAGTAATCCATTTCTGTGTGTGAGTAATCCATTTCTGTGTGTGAGTAATCTGTAACTTTGTGTGAGTAATCTGTTACTGTGTGAGTAATCTGTTACTATGTGTGAGTAATATGTAACTTTGTGTGAGTAATCTGTTACTTTGTGTAAGTAATCTGTTACTGTGTGCGAGTAATCTGTTACTTTGTGAGTAATCTGTTACTATATGTGAGTAATCTGTTACTATATGTGAGTAATCTGTTACTATGTGCGAGTAACCGATTACTTTGTGAGTAATCTGATACTATATGTGAGTAATCTGTTACTATATGTGAGTAATCTGTTACTATATGTGAGTAATCTGTTACTATGTTACTGTGTGTGAGTAATCTGTTACTATGTGTGAGTA
This sequence comes from Lophius americanus, assembly GCA_037951165.1. Lineage (NCBI taxonomy): Eukaryota > Metazoa > Chordata > Actinopteri > Lophiiformes > Lophiidae > Lophius > Lophius americanus. The sequence continues at coordinate 121,445 of JBBDHG010000491.1, forward strand.
ATCTCTTACTTTGTTACTGTGTGTCAGTAATCTGTTACTATGTTACCGTGTGTGAGTAATCTGTTACTATGTGTGAGTAATCAGTTACTTTGTTACTGTGTGTGAGTAATCTGTTACTATGTTACTGTGTGTGAGTAATCTGTTACTATGTGTGAGTAATCAGTTACTTTGTTACTGTGTGTGAGTAATCTGTAACTGTGAGTAATCTGTAACTTTCTGTGAGTAATCTGTTACTGTATGTAAGTAATCTATTACTTCGTGAGTAATCTTTGATAAAACAATGAGGATTTCATATCAAAGGCTGTGACATCATTATTTTACAGCACCACCTTGGACACTGGCGCTCCGCCTGTGGAGAACCTCCTGGACGGGTGGAGATGTTGGTGCGGACAGAAGGACCTGACAGCTGATGATGGTAATTGGCACATTTGCTTTATTTTGAAAACAGACATTGAAACCATTTTATTTTTCCTGTTTTGTCACAACTGGGGTCGGTGCGGTGGAAACGGGACATTTCACTCACGGGAACATGGGAAAAGTAGTTTTTGCTCGTTTGATTTTTTTACTTTTTTCAGTGCAGGAGTATTTTTTTCCAATCGATAGAAACTGTCATAACAACACCAAGACATCAAAAAGAAGCCGCCACACCTCGTCGGAATCTGTGACTGCGAAAAAGTTCTCCTCAGAGGGAGAGTTCCCATCATGCATCAGGTTCGATGGTTCATGCTCTCGCACGCGTACGAGTCAGTTACATCAATACTAGCTGATTTCTATAGGTTATTATAAGATTTAAACATCGACAGGTCCTTTAGGTGGGTGGAGGGGTGGGTGGAGCTTGAAGGACAAAAAGGCGTGTCCTAAATGTGGGTTTGGATTCCCAACTGGAGCCGTCACACGTTTAATGATACATTCTTTTCTCCTCAAAGCTGCTTTTTGTGCGGAAACGTACAGATTTATTCTGGGGGGGTCGTTTGTTTTTGTTTTTTTGGGGGGGGTTTAGTGTTAAATGTGTGAGCTTCCAGTTGGGAGACGGACGGCGAATCATTACATCACTTCCTCTGAGTGTTAGCTTGAGCCACAAAACTTCACGCTGGAAACTCCCCCAACACGAGAAAATCATTGCCACACAAAAAATGACAAACAAATAGAAACGGACGGCCCCCCACGTCAGAGCCACCTTTTTCTCCTCACGCTTCATTCTTCAGGTTAGGCGTCCGCCGCCGCCGGGACGGCCTCCTCTACTTGAGACTCTTCTGCAGCATCTGGAGGGAGGGGGAGGGGGGAGGGGGTGGGGAGATGATTGGGGGGGGAGAGAGAATCAGTCGGTGGATCATATTTAATCCCAGACACAGATGGAAGACCAGACGTCACGTCTCCCAGGATGATGCTGTAAATAATGGAGGCGGAGCTCTAATGACATCACAGCTAGTAACAAACACACACACACACACACATACACACACACACTTAACACTATGGACAGTATAAAATTCAACATGTTCAAATGGCACATTTAACTTAATTTTATTTATTTATTTCTTAGAGTGTATATATTGTTATTTTATACTGTTTATTGTAATATTTCTAGTATATTTACTGTATAGTTTAATATTTATATAACTTATATTATGTTTTAATATTTATATAACTTATATTATGTTTTAATATTTATATTATTTATATTATGTTTCAATATTTATATTATTTATATTATGTTTTAATATTTATATTATTTATATTATAGTTTAATATTTATATTATTTATATAATGTTTTAATATTTATATTATTTATATTATACTGTAATATTTATATTAATTATATTATGGTGTAATAATTATATTATTTATATTATGTTTTAATATTTATATTATTTATATTATAGTTTAATATTTATATTATTTATATTATGTTTTAATATTTATATTATTTATATTATAGTTTAATATTTATATTATGGTATAATAATTATATTATTTATATTATACTGTAATATTTATATTAATTATATTATGGTGTAATAATTATATTATTTATATTATGTTTTAATATTTATATTATAGTTTAATATTTATATTATGGTGTAATAATTATATTATTTATATTATGCTGTTATATTAAACGTAGTTTAACGTTTATATTTATATTTACTCTTTGATGATGTAACTCGACATTTTCTCCCTTGTGGGACTAATAAAGGTTTATTTCATCTTATCATGGCGCTCACACCGTCTCGTCTCGTACGGCGTGATGACCACGGTCTCCAGTCCTTCCTCTTCACCTGGGTTCTGACCCAACAGAACCGGTTTGTTTCTCACCTTGTTTGGCGTTTGTTTGGTTAGGCTCCTCCTCCTCAGCTGTCGCGCTGACAGCAGCAGGCACGTCGGCTTGTCTCGCCTCCTCTTTCTCCTCCGCTCTGGTGGGACTCTTGGCTGGTGCCTCCACCTCTTTGGGCTTCTCCTCGTTTTTCTCTTCATCCTTCTTGGGGTCAGAGGGCACAACCGGGGCCGTAGGCGAGGCAGCGGCGGGCGAGGCAGCGGCGGGCGAGGCAGCGGCGGGCGCCGGCGCGACAGGAGATGTAGCGCCACCTGCTGGAGAGTTAGCAGGCTTCTCGGCCACCGGGCTTTTGGCTCGGCTCGTTTCCTCCTCCTTCTTGGCCTCCTCTCCTGCGGCGTCCTCCTCGTTCGCCGGTGCCTCCTCCCCTTCTGCTTTCTTGGCATCCTCTCCTGTCTCCGTCGCCTCCTCTGCGGCGGCGGGACCGTCTCCCTCCTTCTCCTCCTCCTCTCCGTCTTTCATCTTTTTCCGGGTTATGTGTCCGCGGAAGCTGGCCTGTATTTTGGTGGCGGCCTTGTGGGCCTTGTCCTCGGGTTTGTTGGCGGTGCCATCCTGCTCCACCTTCTGCTCCGCCTCCTCGTTCTTCTCCACCTGGCAGAGAAAAAACAGCATCAACAGATGGAGGCTCTCCTGAGCCCTACAGGAGGCCCCCCCCACGGAACCGCTCTGAGGGGACGTTCTACGATCATGCCGGTCCATTTGGGATTCAATCCCTCAGAGGAAAAGAACATGTTTGGAGGTCAAAGGTCAAAGGTCAGAAAAGAGCAGGGCCGTCGGTTAACTCGGCTAACGGAAGTATTAGAGCAGGAACAGACGGGTCAGGGTTCAGGACTGGTTTGGACTGGATCAGAAAAAGGGGCGGGAACAGAACACAGGTTTACCTTCAGGACGAGGATCTCAGCTGTCCGTCAAACAGAGACGCTCAAAATCTAAAGAAATCAAATCAGATCAAATCAAACATGAACGACTAAATAAACGTGTGATGTGAATAAAAGCTCTCAACCGATCTGACGCAGCGAGGAAGAAACAGCAGCGGTGATGAAGACGAGGTCCGTCAGCAGCAACAAATGGGATGACGAATCAACGGCGTTCCCTCGCGTCGTGATCTGGAGACAGGAGATTGGGGGCGGGTCCACATGATGGGTCATGTGACTATGTGGTCACTCAGTCATCGAGCAGACGCGCTCCTGCAGACGAACTCCTGCAGACCAACTCCTGCAGACGAACTCCTGCAGACGAACTCCTGCAGACGCGCTCCTGCAGACGAACTCCTGCAGACGAACTCCTGCAGACGAACTAACTCCCTGTTTATGTGTCTTTTTTTTTCCAGAACCAAAGGCTGCTTTTATCAACAATTTAAAAAGTTTTAGGATTAAACCTGTGCTAATGAGGATCTGTGCGTGTGTGTGTGTATATGTGTGTTTGTGTGTGTCTGTTTGTGTGTGTGTCTGTTTGTGTGTGTGTGTGTGTGTGTGTGTGTATGCGTGTTTGTGTGTGTCTGTTTGTGTGTGTGTCTGTTTGTGTGTGTGTGTGTGTTTGTCTGTATATGTGTGTGTGTGTGTCTGTTTGTGTGTGTATGTGTGTATGTCTGTCTGTCTGTGTGTGTGTGTCTGTTTGTGTGTATATGTGTGTGTTGGTGAGTGTGTGTATGTGTGTGTGTGTGTCTGTGTGTAGGTGAGTGTGTGTATATGTGTATGTGTGTGTGTAGGTGAGTGTGTGTATGTGTGTGTATATGTGTATGTGTGTATGTAGGTGAGTGTGTGTATGTGTGTGTGAGTGTCTGTGTGTATGTGTGTGTGTGTCTGTTTGCGTGTAAGTGTGTGTCTGTTTGCGTGTGTGTGTATGCGTGTGTGTGTATGTGTGTATACGTGTATGTGTGAGTGTGTATATGTGTGTGCGTGTGAGTGTCTGTATGTGTCTGTGTTGGTGAGTGTGTGTATCTGTGTTTATGTGTGTGTGTCTGTTTGCGTGTGTGTGTTTGCGTGTGTGTTGGTGAGTGTGTATATGTGTATGTGTATGTGTGTCTGTGTATGTGTGTATGTGTATGTGTGTGTGTATGCGTGTGTGTGTCTGTGTATGTGTTTGTGTGTGTATATGTGTGTGTGTGAGAGTGTCTGTATATGTGTGTGTGTGTGTGTGTATATGTGTGTGTGTGAGAGTGTCTGTATATGTGTGTGTGTGTGTGTGTATGTGTGTGTGTGTATATGTGTGTGTGTGTGTGTGTATGTGTGTGTGTATGCGTGTGTGTGTCTGTGTATGTGTGTGTGTGTTTATATGTGTGTGTGTGTGTGTATGGGTTCACGCCCTGCGGCTGGTAAACTCCACTGACCCTCAGATTGATGACATCACCTCTGTTCCAGTTATGATGTCATATCCTGATATTGCTGCTTCCCTCTGATTCGTCGGTCGGTTCGGTGAGGGTCGGTGTTTGGGCAGCTTCACCCCCCATGAGATCACATCCCATAAATCAGCAGAGAGTGCAGGGCGTGTCTGAGGGGGGCGGCGGGGGGGTGGGGGGGGGGTGGATCACACAGGGCCCAAACAAGCATGAGAGCAGAATCTCGCCTGAACGGAGGGGCGGAGCCAGGCGGACAGCGGCGGCGTGTTTCAGCATATTAGGGTTAGAATGGGGGAATTAAAATAATGACATTGTGACAAAATTATTCCCCATTAAAATGAACGTAATCATTTATTTCATTCAGGTAGAAACCTCGGAGCGAGACGCCAAGAACTCTCAGACCGCCGCCTTCCTCTTCTTCCATTTGTGTAGAAAGGATCAGAAAGTATTTCTGGCGATGATGGCGACGCATTCGATGACCCCACAGACCGCCGACCTTCAATCAACATCATTATTTATGTACGTGGTTAAACTCTTCGCCATCTTGTTTCAAGCGGCGGAAACGCCGTTTCAATGAGGCGAGGACGATCGGCCCGATCCAAGGATCCCAAACTGGATTCTTCTTCCTGTCACATGACCACCTTCAGTCCAATCCGCCAATAAACCCGCGACATCATTGAGACCCTCGGTGTCGTCCTCCACAGCAAGGGTTGCTCCCCTAAAAAGCCCCCAGTCCCCTGCGTTGTTCCAGCAACCCCCCCCACCAGATCCCACAGTGACTCCACCCGCCTGTTTCTATGAAGTCAGCAGTCTGTTCTGGGATCAGGGCTTCACCTGACGAGAGACTGAGGGGGGGTGTTTTAGGTCACATGACATCAGGAGGTCTGTGTTCTATGTTCGGGGCGGTGGTGGAGCTGCTCCACCCTCCTCCGTGATGTTGTCACATGGCTTTGGGACGGCGCCTTCAGAGGTGGAGACTGGATTTACGACCTGAAGCCGGAGGACGGCGTGATGAAGGCGGAGTAAACCAACACGGACATTTGTTGGATTAAATCACAGCGCTATGACTGATGGGCGGAGCTACGGCCATTTTACGACCACGTAGAAGCTGAGCGCTGAGCCGCAGGCGTCAGTCGCATCAATAAGCCCCCGCCCTCATCAGCGCTGCCATGGCAACTAGCAAATTAACTCCTCCCATCTCTATGGACGCATAAATCAGAAGGAGCCAACATGGCGCCGGGGTCGGAGGTCATATTCAGTGTTTTATAATATGGTTTTTATTATGTAAACTTTCTTTAAGGACATTTTACCTTCAGGCCTTTTATTTTATTTCTTATTTCATTCATCATTTTATCAATAATTACTTTTTTGTTTTTCTGATTCTACAAATATTGTTATTATTATTAAAGTTATTATTTTATTTTGACGATTCTTTTCTTTCTGAATCATTCCTCCCCTTCATCCACATAAGACGATTATTTGTTATTTTAACGTCCCACAAAAGAGACATTTATTATTACTATTGTTTTACTTCAGTTCTGCTTTGAAGCTCCTGGAGAAATAATTCTAAATAAAATGGGATTATTTGATTGACGTCTTTAACTCCACGCTAAGACCCGCCCCTCAGTAAACATGCGGTTTCCATGAAAACAGGAAGTCCTCCCGTTTAGTTTTTTTGGAAATAAGCTTTGCTCCCACTATTATGACATCATCACTCAGGACCTCAGCTGTCCGTCCCTGAGAGGACCGTTGTCCTCTTCTGGATGGGCTCCAGAGTTTGGGTCACGTTATGAACCCTCAGAGTGGCGGCGACTGAGCCGGGATTCTCCTCTGTTACAACCTCGGACCGAATCCTAGACTCCCTGCTGCTGAACCAGGCCAGGCGGATGTTGACCCAGGAAGACGGACCTGCCGGCGCCTGAGGCAGGAACGGATGTTTTATGTCTCCATTGATGAGTCAGAACATCACGACCCTCCGGGTCTCACGGCGACAGGAAGTCAGCGCTTTGTGGCATTCTGAAGGATCATGTTTGATTGGATGACAGATCCGTTTAGAATCTTATCTTATAGGAGAGTTGGATCAAAGGAGAGATAAAGGACCGGGAACAGATCCCGGCAGTTCTCCCGTCTGTTTTAAAATATTTATGATCTGTTGATCTCCATCAATGTTCCTGATAAAAGAATGAAATCCGTAGACTGTCCTCATCCTCACTGAGGATGATGATGGACAGCACAGACAGTTTTATAGAAGCTGTAAGACGAAGTCTGCATTTAGTCAAACAGTTAGAATAAAGTGACTACAGAAGGTTAAGGGTCCTAGAATAGATCCCTGAGGTCCCCCCTCAAGATGCAGAAATGTTTTTTGAACTTTACTGGAATCTAGGGACCTCCTCTTCCTCACTCTGTGTACATCATGTGACTCACAGCGACCTAGGAGACTGAGATAGAGCTTTGATCTCAGAGCTTTGATCTCAGAGCTTTGATCTCAGAGCTTTGATCTCAGAGCTTTGATCTCAGAGCTTTGATCTCAGAGCTTTGATCTCAGAGCTTTGATCTCAGAGCTTTGATCTCAGAGCTTTGATCTCAGAACTTTGAGCCCAGATCTTTGAGCTCAGATCTCAGATGTCTGATCTTTGATCTCAGAGCTTTGATCTCAGAGCTTTGATCTCAGAGCTTTGATCTCAGATCTTTGAGCTCAGATCTTTGAGCTCAGATCTCAGATGTCTGATCTTTGATCTCAGATGTCTGATCTCAGATGTCTGATCTTTGATCACAGATGTCTGATCTCAGATGTCTGATCTTTGATCACAGATGTATGATCTTTGATCTCTGATCTTTGATCCCTGGTGTTTAATCTCTTGTCTGGTGAAAGTACAGACGCTTCAGCGAGAGAAGGTTTTTTCAGACTGTGAGGGAGCGTCTTAAGGAAGCTGCCCTGCACCTTAAGGAGGATGTAAATCCTCCAGAGGGTCATGTGATCAGGTGTCCTTCCACCACCGCGTGAAACCTCTCATTCATAAATAGAGCCGCAGGAACGGCGCCTTCCTTCCTCCCATAGCTCCTGACATTAATCAGCTCCGTCGACGCCATCGCCTGCAAGATTAAAGAGCTTCTATCGATTCCACTTTAATATTTAACGGCCGACATCTTCTCCGCGTCCCACAGGTGATGTCGGCGCAGGACGGACGCCGCTTCATCGCTCCGCTGCAGTCTGCCTCGTGAGAACCACACCCGAGCGTCCCTGCCGCCGGATCCATGACCACACACCATCCCCCAGCAGCCACCACTCCGCCCTCAGTGTCAGGGTGGGGGGAGGAGAGCCACTAATGTACACACCGGCCCCCCTAACATCATATTTGTTCTTTTAGTGGCACCCAGTCAAACATCTCGCCGCCGCCGCTCCGCCCAGAACGCGGCAGGGAGCTCACAGATGTACCAGAGGGGCGTCAGACCAACAGGTTCAAGGAGTCTGAGCAGCCATTAATCAGAATATCAGCTGCCCCCCCCCCCCCCACCTCACACACAGCAGAGCACCACACCCTTTCAGCCAGGGAGCTCCTGCAGATGAGGGGGGGCTCAGGTGGCGCCCCCCGTTAACAGAGATGTTCGCTAGAAGATGCTGCTGCGTCCTCCAGAGTCTCTAATTCAATCACAGCTAACAAAGGCACCGCCATCAGGCAACGCCATCAGGCAACGCCACCGCCGTTGCTCACGGGGGGGGGGGGGTCGTCTTCATGTCACAGGTGAACACAGGCAGGAACTACAGACATGCAGACGTTGGTGGAGGCAGGAGCCCACCGATAATCTGGTCCGTTGGGTCACGAGTCCAACCAAACCGGTGCCGCCCCCCCAGGAAAGACGAAACCTGTGTGAGTGGAAGGAGGACCCTCCCCTGAAGACGCATCTTTGTCCGGAACCAGAATCGGCAGGGATCTGAGTTTGGGCGGGTTTTTACCAGAGCCTGGCGGGTTTAAGAGGAACCGGCTCGGTCCCTGAAGGAGGTCCAGGCACCAGCAGCCACTCCCATCTCGCTCCACAGAGACCCCGATCCCCCGTCGGTGAGGGTCCGTCTGGAGGGGGGCCGTGAGGAGTGAGAGAAGCCGGCATCTCACCCACATGGCTGCAGCATGCCGGCTTCCTTTTCCTCCATCTTCTCACCTCCTTCCATCCCTTCTTTTTCCTCCCCCGATCAGTCCTGTCAGACCACGACCCCCCAGGTCCCCCACTCCCACCGTTTTACCACCTTTTACAGGGGTACCTTGCCCCCCTCCTCCAAAGGTGGGGGGCTACTGTACCGTAGAATTCTCTGTACCCCGCCCTAAATCCTTATCAAACAAAAAGACCCCCCATCCAGACCTAGATATCGATAACCAGCTATGGTCAAGAAGGGGGGCCGCCCCTGCTCTGAAGACAAAGAGGACCACCTTACCGGTTTGGTTCTCCTGATGCAGCACAGCATGCTCGCAGATGTCGTCTCCTCCTCTGAAGTGGTCTTCCTTCTTCTTCTCACCCTCTCTCACCCGCGCTCTCTCTCTCTCTCTCTCTCGTGCTCGCTCTCTTCCTGTTTCACCAGCTGAGGCGCCCGGCGCGTTTACTCATCCCCGTCTGCTCGCACTGGTTCTTCAGCCTGGACCCCCCCCCCCTCTCTCTCTCTCTCTTCACTCAACAGCCTCTAAGCCCCTCCCCCTCCTCCCCCTCCTCTCTGCTCCACTGCGGCCCCACCCTAAAAAACCCTGGATACCTCAACTGACTGATTTCGCGTACTCTGGGCGCCCCCTCCTCCTCTGAGGTCCGGGCCCGATCCGGATCAGTCCGATCCAACCGAAGCTTTTCTGCTGACTCTACATTTCACTTAAATAAATGAAAAAAGCTCCTGATGGTGGATCTTTAGTTTAAATAAAGGCACCATCATCCAATCATCACACCTCACAAACATCAACTCACGCTACTAGCTGCTAATTGCTACCACCTGCGTCTATGTTCAGATTCCAACTCCAACTTTGCTACCTGCTGCTAACTTTTGCTGACTGCCTCTTGTTGCTAACTGCTAATAGTTTCTCACTGCTAACTGCTAACCGCAGCTACTAGCTGCTCAAATGTCCTCCATCTACACATCGGTATGAAGACGTCGCGTCCGTTCTTCACGCCGTTCATCAGTCGTGTCTGAATAGTGGCGACGCCCACCAGCGGTTTCTGGTGGCACTGAAACGTTTCGGCTCGGACTTTAATCTTTAAATCAATAACTTTCATTATGTGGAAAAACTTTACGTTTCTTTTCCTTCCCGCTGGTCGCGGTCGATCCATTAAACGATGTCACAGGTTTCAGGGTCACTTCCTTCAGTCTGAGGCGGACATCAGCGACATCATCACGCTGACATCATCACCGTAGTGTTGGCGGGGGGATGCTCTCTGAACGTTCCTCAGACAGGAACGATGAATAGTCTGGTTTCCCGCCTTCAAGAGAAACTATGGACTTTCATCATGATGACATCGTCATGATGTCACCGCTTCGCCTCCTGCAGCTCTGAAATCTTCAAAATTTTACCTCTCGCCTTGAAGCTGACAGTCGACCCAGAGGAGCAGCGCCGCAGGTCAGAGGTCGCTTCTCCTCACGGGGGGTCTCTCTCGAATAAACAACAATAAACAACTTTATTTTTACTGTTAATGCCACATGAAGAATGCATCTCGATTCACACACCTACTATGGTGAAACAGTTATGATTCTCTGAACCTACTATGGTGAAACATTGACATGTCACTGAACCTACTATGGTGACACCGTGATGAGTCACTAAACCTACTATGGCGAGACACAGTGCTCTCTCTTGAATTAGCTGGGCGTGATGCTAATGGCGTTGTCATAGTGGGATTACAACAAAAAAAAGTCCTGGATTATGACCATCATCTGAATACTTCTTAGATTGAATCGCCGGGCCCCCCAGGACCACCTGTAGACAACTATAACAATTATGTCGGTGGATTTATAATCACAGAAAATAAGCTTCAAATGAAAATGAGAATAAAATAAAGACTCATTAATTTATGGTATTTTAAACATTTACATGAGTATTGTTATCATCATCATCATCATTATAGAATACAGGACTAAATGTGTTGTTTATGTTTACTGAAGTCCTTTTTATTATTTCATGACGTTTAATCATCTTCCTGAATCAAATATTCAGTTCTTGTATTTAGACACTTGGTTTTTAGCAGTACAACCCCCCACCCCCCCCTTTCCCAGCGCTCTCTGTTGTCATGGAAACACCAGCAGAAAGACCAGGAGGAGGAGGAGGAGAGCCGGGTGTGGCAGATGAGCAGAAGCTCAATCCCCCCCCCCTCCCCGGTTTTCCTCCCACAATGTGTTTGAAGCAGCGTGAACATCCAGCAGCTGACAGACGCTCAGAGGCCCCGCCCCCACCCTGACACCAGCAGACACCGTGACAGAGGAAGACGGTGGCCATTCTTTTTTCCTACGAGCTTATCCCACATCCTGCTCACTGAGGGGAATCATGAACCGCTGAGGGGTTCGCCACGTGTGACAGCATGATGATATCATCACTTTATCATCACGTTCAGGAATACGCCGTCACTCAGTAGATCCCCTGAGCACGCCGCGTCGCCTACAGATTCAGACCAGCTCCCAGCTCTGGGTCACTGGGAGAACTGCTTCGCATGTGGAGTGTGACATCACACACTGATGATGTCACCATAAATCATCATGTGACATCACACGCTGATGATGTCACCATAAATCATCATGTGACATCACACGCTGATGATGTCACCGTAAATCATCATGTGACATCACAAGCTGATGTCACCATAAATCATGTGACATCACAGGCTGATGTCACCATAAATCATCATGTGACATCACAGGCTGATGATGTCATCATAAATCATCATGTGACATCACAGGCTGATGATGCTTGTGTCAGTTATCATAGCTAACAAACAACAATGGCAGAACCCCCCAGCGGAACCAAATGTCCCTGTGGACGGGCAGACGGTGGACAAACAGAGAGACTCAACCATCGCATCTCAGAACACAAAACGGCCCACAGCACCGGGACATTGGATCGAGCCACCACCGAACACTACCAAAAACCCAAACGTGTGACTGTCCCAACCAGGGGGGGGGGATCGATCGACCAGAACTACTCACTCAGAGACATATGGACTGGATCTCCACGCTCAGCACCAGGACACCTGCTGGACTGAACGATGACTTTACCTTCAGATGTTTCCTCTGACCTAATGGACCTCAGGACTCACCTACTGGAACCAAACACACAGAACTTCCTGTTTATCTACTACTTTCATCCCATCATACTTTCTCTGTGATCATCACTTCCTCACCTTGTGACATCATGAGTAAACTGTACAGCACCTGGAATAAATCACTGGATCTCAAATGACATCTTCCTCTTACATCCAAGCCGAGACGTTTAATATAAAAAAACTTAAACATTTGAGTTATTGACATCAATCTTCTCGCACAGGTTTGTTTTTGTTTGTGCCGCCATTTTCTCCCCACTTGTTTATGAGCTAATCTTATCTGTCAGCTATCTTAGCTTATGTTATCTTATATCAGCTAACATAGCTAGTGTTAGCTGTGACAGCTAATGTCAGCCATTATATCGATTGTTCGTTATCCTAGCTAAATGGCTAACATAGCCGAGCGCTAGCGTTCAGCTGCTAGCGTTCAGCTGCTAGCGTTCAGCTGCTAGCGTTCAGCTGCTAGCGTTCAGCTGCTAGCGTTCAGCTGCTAGCGTTCAGCTGCGTTGAAACCTGAAAGATGACTGGGTGAATTATTGAACACGACCCACTGGTGGATTTATTTCAAGGAATATTACACAACATTCATGAATAGTGCATCAGACAGCAGAAAACAGCTCTACCCACAATCCACCTCTGCTAACAAATCAGTTTAATCAACCAATCATTGAACGACTTCATCTCCGACATTCAACTCTTTCACGACTGAAGTAAATATTCATGAACCAAAGTCAGTTAAAAAACTCAGTCGGGATATTTACAGCCGCTGGAAATATAGAAACTATTTCTCTATGTACATCAAACTGTACAGATTATATCTGGAAGTAAGGAAAATCCATCTGTGGCCAAATACCTCATTTATAAACCTCAGCAGAGACAAAGCCTCCTTCTGAGGCCTGCAATAAATTAGACTAAATAAATCCTTCATAAACAAACGAGATCAAAACAAGATCAAAGAAAAGGAGATCGAAAACAGACCAGATCAAAACAGACCAGATCTAAACAAAGGAGATCAAAACAGACCAAAACAGACCAGATCAAACAAACAAGATCAAAACAAACAAGATCAAAACAAACAAGATCAAAAAAGACCAAAACAGACGAGATCAAAACAGACGAGATCAAAACAGACGAGATCAAAACAGACAAGATCAAAACAAACGAGATCAAAACAGACAAGATCAAAACAGACCAGATCAAAACAAACGAGATCAAAACAAACAACATGGAAACAAACAGGAACCAGGAAGTTTTAGGATATAAACAAACTCTACGTCCTCTTTCTCTAATGATTGAAAGAAATTCTGTTGAATGACTGAATGCAGCACCGGTTCCTCCAGCGGGGGGCGCTAGCACTGAGACTCAGCATAACCTTCGTCCAGAGAATTCTTCTTCAGGTTGTAAAAGTCTTCGTCATCTTCAGAGTCCTGGATGGACAAAACAGAGACGTACCATTAAAGACATTCATTCTTTATATAATAAAAAATTTAAGTTGTTGTTCCAGGATAATAAAGAATTAAAGTTGTTATTCTAGGATAATAAAGAATTAAAGTTGTTATTCCAGGATAATAAAGAATTAAAGTTGTTATTCTAGGATAATAAAGAATTAAAGTTGTTATTCCAGGATAATATAGCGGAACTATACGAGGATTACGTTGTAATATTATGAGGACAATGTTGTCAAATCCGAATGTAAAGTGCGTTTTAAATTAAATGTACTATTATTATTATTATTATTATTATTATATATGGAGGACAAAGCGGATAAGAGAATTTTCCAGAACAAAAGAAACTCGTTGTATTTTTATGACGTTTAGGGACGTTTAATATTAATCAACAAATTCAAACGGAGTGAGACAAAAAAAATATTTGTTAATTACTTTATGACCGACTTTTATTACATGAATCATGATATTACCGTCAGATATACGTCGCAGCACGCCGGCCTCTTTGCTCCGCCTCCTGGTGAATGGACGCCATACTCCTCCCTGGTGACACAGCGGACGGTAACCACGGTTACCTCATCATCATTTCACAGCCAAGTACATATTGAGTGAAATTCGTCCACGCACCGGTTCAATATTGTAGAGGGAACGTCGGGTTCTGTTAAGATAGCTTAGCAACGAGACTAGAAACAGTGTGACGTTTTACAGAAGAATTATTTTTAAATACCGAGTTAAATGGATCTTAATTTATATTCATATTGAATTAAAATTTGAAATAACAAACAAACTGAAAATAGAACAAACACATTTTGTAAGTTTTTATTTTCTATTCATGTTTTTGGTAGTTAAATAATAAATTATTCTTTTTACTAAAAAATGCTATAACATTTTTATTCATTTTTTAAATTAAAATACAAGAATAAAAATGTCCTTAAATACATTTATGTGGAAAATTGTAAGAAACGCTTAAAATGCTGTTGATTAAATTCTTTCATTGTCACAACAAAAGTGTCGGACGGCGAAACCTTCGTTTCTGTAAGTGTTACGGTACGGAGACGCGACTCACCGTCGCCCCCCGCTGGACAACAAACAGACGTTTAGAAGAAATAATTACAGCAACAACTTCCTGTTCCTGGTGGGAGGAGCTGCTTGAGAAATCCCAGCAGGTGGCTTCAAGGGCATGCCAAAAAGGTATTGTTTAACTCCTCCTCCTCCTCCTCCTCCTCCTCCTCCTCCTCCTCCTCATCCTCCTCATCATCCTCATCATCCTCATCATCCTCATCATCCTCCTCCTCATCCTCCTCCTCCTCCTCCTCCTCCTCCTCCTCCTCCTCTTCCTCCACCCACCCAGAATCAGGCTTCACCCTGGTTTTTTTTCTCCTTGTTTTTTTACAGCGTACAGGTTGGGTCTAAATAAAGCCCCATATAAAGGGTGAAGTGTGAGATCACACCTCTGGTGGCCACAGACGGTATTTCACAGACACAAATCTAATATTTGTGTCTCCAGCTGGTCCAACCAGAGAGTCCCCCTGGTTCTGACCCACAGAAACTGTGTAGAAGAAGATGAACTTTGTGGTATTTCTATCAAATGTGATGCAGAAGTTATGAAAGAGTTTCTGAACAAATTCACTGATTGTTTACTTTCATGTTTCTGACATAAAATGATGTCAGAGCCTTTGATCTAAAAACATCAGAGGAGAGAAATATTCTTTAAGTGTAAACTTCCTGTTTGAACAAACAGGACGTTTCCTCACTCACCCCTCCGTGACCTCTATGGGCGACCTGAAGGCCTTTGATTGGCAGCGCAGCTTCTCAGGACAGAGCATCCGTCCAATCAGAAAGAGCGTGAGGGCGGCGGAAGGGAGGAGGACGAAGGCGAAGAGGACCGCCACGTCAGAGAAGCGAACGTTGGGCGCTGAGGAGGAGGAGGGGGAGGGGCGGAGTCACACGCATTACACAGTAAATATACATCAAACATTATTTTCCTTAAAGGCACACTTAAACACCTTTGGATCCATGAGGTCCATGAAGCCTCCAGAAGAAGCTGGAAGAGGGACGTCTGGAGAACCCGATTATTCTGCTGACACCACGACCCAACCCCAGATACTATGTTGTGAAAGAGGCTCCAGAAGAACTGGACCCACCAAGACCTGATCACCACCAGCCATCTTCAGCCTCATCATCACTTCAGTAAAACATCTTCAGAAGCAGGAAGTCGTCTCCTGGGTCCCACCAGTAGCACACTATGCCAAAATCAACAGAGATTCCAGAAGACGAATGAAGTCCATCAGTCTGGGAAGGGTGCCAGAGCTGTTTCTAAGGTTCTGGTTCTCCACAGACCGACAGTGAGACACATCTACACATGGAGAACACCTGGAACAATAGAGAACCTTTACAGAAGTGGACCACCTTCCAGAATTCCTCCAAGAGAACGGAGAAGGTTCAGCCAGGAAGTCACAGAAGATCCAGAAAGATCATCAAGGATCTGCAGGCCTCTCTCACCTTAGTAAAGGTCAGAGGTCACGGCTCCACTAGGAGAGTGGTGAGGAGAAAGCAACTTCTGACCCAGAAGAACCTGAGGGCTGGTCTGAATTTACCCAC
The DNA here is from genome assembly GCA_037951165.1 of Lophius americanus. Lineage (NCBI taxonomy): Eukaryota > Metazoa > Chordata > Actinopteri > Lophiiformes > Lophiidae > Lophius > Lophius americanus. The sequence goes on from JBBDHG010000491.1 coordinate 137,443, forward strand.
AACACACCTTGATGACCCTCAGAGATGCTGTGGTGGACCTGAACCCCTCTTAGATGTTGAGGTGGACCTGAACCCCTCTGAGATGCTGAGGTGGACCTGAACCCCTATTAGATGTTGAGGTGGACCTGAACCCCTCTGAGATGCTGAGGTGGACCTGAACCCCTATGAGATGCTGAGGTGGACCTGAACCCCTCTGAGATGCTGAGGTGGACCTGAACCCCTATTAGATGTTGAGGTGGACCTGAACCCCTCTGAGATGCTGAGGTGGACCTGAACCCCTATGAGATGCTGAGGTGGACCTGAACCCCTCTGAGATGCTGAGGTGGACCTGAACCCCTATTAGATGTTGAGGTGGACCTGAACCCCTCTGAGATGCTGAGGTGGACCTGAACCCCTATGAGATGCTGAGGTGGACCTGAACCCCTCTGAGAGGTTGAGGTGGATCTGAACCGCTCTTAGATGTTGAGGTGGACCTGAAACCCTCTGAGATGCTGTAGTGGACCTGAACCCCTCTGAGATGCTGAGGTGGACCTGAACCCCTCTGAGATGCTGAGGTGGACCTGAGAAGACCAGTTCCTGCTCACTAACCCTCCCGTGTTTCTGCACTGAAGCGGTTCTGGAGAGAGGAGTGGGCCAAGACTCCTCCACCCTGATGTCAGAACCAACGACTTTTTTACTTTATCAAATAATTGTGTCACTTAAATCTGAGATTGACGTTTTCTCACCTTTTGGCGTGACGGCGAGGACGGAGTGGGAGGTGGGCGACCCGTGGACATCTGGGGGGTTCCTGACGGAGCAGGTGAAGGTCCCGTTGTCCTTCAGGGTGGAGTTGATCAGGGTGATGGAGGCGTCGCCGCGCGCCGGGCTTCCCTGCCAACGGATCCGACGAGCGAACTGACCGTCAGGAGGAAGGAAGGCCCGCGAGGAGAAGTGGAAGAACTGGACCAACGACATGGGACCATCATCATCATCATCATTTCATTTATCTTAAAATATTTGTTTGTTGTATCTATTGGTTAAAAACACAATTTATAAATGTTTTATTAATTGATTAAGTATTTTAAAGATACCTTTTATTCTAATAAACACATTTTATCTTAATTATTTTATTAATAAACATTTTCTTTTCATTTAACAAAATATTTTTCACATGATCAAAATGTATTTATAGAAGATTTAATTTACTTGTAACTTATTACTTTTAACACATAATTATAATTAGATGATAATTATTCATCTCTGAGGGCCTCCTGAAGACCTGAGACCCGTGGACTCACAGAACAGAACCTGAGACCCGTGGACTCACAGTCTGAGGTTCTGGACTCACAGGTCTGAGGTTCTGGACTCACAGGTCTGAGGTTCTGGTCGGTCGGACCTGACAAGGTTGATGACTTGTTTTAATCTCGTTATCTGCCTGGAAAACGTTTTTGTTATGTCTCATATTTATAGTTTTGTAAAGGTTTGCTTTGATGTAAAAGAGCTGTGGAACTCTGGGTAAGTCACCAGCCACAATCCGCCTCCAGAAGAAGCTGCTGACAGTCGTGAATGAAAGTAATTAACAATAAAAACATTAGAATCACCGTCTAATACTGTGTCGTCCCTTTTTAATACTAACCAGTTCTGACCCACGGAGGCCTGGACTCCAAAAGACCTAAGAAAGTTCTGCTGTGGGCTCTGGTACCAAGACATCAGAGCGGTCGGTCCAGAACATCCCACAGATGTGCTGGACAACAGCCCAGTGAACTGACCCGGATCCAGTTTTTGGTTTTATAACAGATCGGAACCATCTAATACCTGGGGGCGGAGTCTATTCTGTCATAATAAGCATCCCGAAACAAACTCGAGAGAGAATCTGAGGAAACGCCATCATCATCAAACATCTATTTAATTATTCATCAGAGGTCAAACAGACTCCTCCCATCATCAGAATCCTCATCAGGACTCATGGTCCGAACTACAGGACCGCCGCCACGTCAGACTAAAGCTCTGGGCACCTGTGTGAGGTCACAGCGAGCTCCTCTTCCTCTTCGCGCCTTTCCGATTACTCGACCCGCAGCACTCAGACGCCACAACGCATTAGCCCCCACTTAACGCTGAGTGCTCCTAAAGGAAATGATGCCTTATGGGGCTGCGGCCCCCGCGCTATGGATTCCCTCCGTCCAAACGCAATTACCCAGAACCACGCTGGACATCATCGCCATGTCCAAATGGAGCAGTTTCAATCATGCGGTGGATCTATAGAGGATCGGCCTGCCAGAGGGAGGGGGCTGGGGGGATAGATGGATCCATACGAACGCAGATTAGACCACGAACGCATCGCGGAGGATGAGGCCAACCCGTCGCACTTCCTGGAGACACCATGAAGGCATCATGGAGGAAGAGGCCGGCCGGACCGGACCTCAATGCTCGCCGTCTGAGTCATGGCGTTTATTCCCTCCGACGGTGCCGCGGTCACCGGGTCGACCCTTAAATGTTTGGCTGCCACCAAATAAAAACTGTTCTGAACGTTTATCCCCTCGCCCCGTAAGTTTACGGACCGCACCTTTAACTACAGCCTCTGAGTCTCTGCGGCGTCAGAACCGACGAGTCGTACTCACCGTCTGCGGCGGACCCCCAGCCTGAGGCCGGTAGGACCAGTCCACCGTCATCTTGCTGGTGGGCGTGCTGGTGGAGGAGAAGGTGCAGGACAGAAGGACGTCGTCACCTTTAGAGGCGTGGAGCTCCACCGGAGTGCTGACACGGATGCAGGAGACGAGGGGCGGAGCTAAAGACAGGAAAAGAGATGTGACGTCACTCCTGCAGGAGGGCAGAGACCTGATGACCTCCGGACCCTGATGACCTCCGGACAGACAACCCATACGTGAGTCCCCCTCATCCACTCACCCATCCTGTAGGGATAATACTCAACGCACGATCAACCCGTTCACGCAGACAGTCACCCGTTCACGCAGACATACACGCAAACGTTCACGCAGACGTTCACCCGTTCACGCAAACATTCACGCAAACGTTCACGCAGACGTTCACACCGTTCACGCAAACATTCACGCAAACGTTCACGCAGACGTTCACCCGTTCACGCAAACATTCACGCAAACGTTCACGCAGACATTCACGCAAACGTTCACGCAGACATTCACCCGTTCACGCAAACATTCAACCGTTCACGCAAACGTTCACGCAAACGTTCACGCAAACATTCAACCGTTCACGCAAACGTTCACGCAAACGTTCACCCTGGGAGGAGAACATCAGAAGAACCCAGTCATGACTCCTGGGAGGAGAACATCCGAAGAACCCAGTCATGACTCCTGGGAGGAGAACATCCGAAGAACCCAGTCATGACTCCTGGGAGGAGAACATCAGAAGAACCCAGGGATGACTCCAAGGAGGAGAACATCAGAAGAACCCAGGCATGACTCCACGGAGGAGAACATCAGAAGAACCCAGGCATGACTCCTGGGAGGAGAACATCAGAAGAACCCAAGCATGACTCCTGGGAGGAGAACATCAGAAGAACCCAGGCATGACTCCACGGAGGAGAATGTCAGAAGAACCCAGGCATGACTCCACGGAGGAGAACGTCAGAGGAACCTTCGTGTGAAATCCTCGTGAAGAGGCCGTTCTCCACCTGCAGGAATCCTCCTGTCATGGCGGCTGAATGTTTTCAAAGCTCCGAGCTCGTGCCCTCCTCTCCGTGGGCGCGCGGCGTTAACTTTATCTTAAAGTTCCAAACTAGAAGAACGGAAGGTCCAAATCGGAAGAACATGTAGGAACAAGCACCAGACGCACCCTGGAACTGCGTAAAACACCGAGAAACCGTCCAGGACCAGGATTAAAGTTCTTCCTGTGGATCTTATGCCACACGTACCGAGAGCGCGTGCGTCGCGACCAGTTTACTTACCGTACCAGCAGAGCAGAACCGGGAACAGAATCAGGGTCAGAACATAGATCTTCATGTTCTCAAAACATACTCTAGTGACCAGACTGACGGTCCAAGTACGTCACCGCTGCGGTTAAAGTCCGTCCATTGTCTGCGGCGTCATGACGTTCACGGAGCGCGAGCTCACCACCTGACAAACAGGTGTAACAGGAAGTGGAACTGAGAAGATGGAAGCAGGCGCCGTTTTAAGGACACGGACAACAGTTTAAAAACTGTTTATAGACAGAAACTAGTTTAAAAACACACACCAGTATAAAGACACAAACCGGTTTAAAGACATAGACAAGTATAAAGACACAAACGGGTTTAAATACAGAAAGTAGTTTAAATACAAACACCAGTATAAAGACACAGACAGGTTTACAAACAAGTTTGAACGCTATGACAGCTAATGTTAGCACTTTAATAAATAATAATTAATTATATTAGTTAATATAATAAATTAGTGCTAAACATTAATAAATGTTAGCACTTTGAGATTTGATCCAAATGTAAAGTGCATTATAAATTGAACGTATTATTATTATTATTAATGTTAGGCGATGTCATTGGAGAAGAAATGTATCATTGTAGGACGGGCTTATCAATGGAGGAGGGGCTTATCAATGGAGGAGACGCCCATCATTGGAGGAGCTTCTGGCTGTAAGTGATGACTCATGGAGACAGGCCCTGAGGGTCCCCCATCAGGCCTCATGGGTATGGTGGGCCTTGACTGGGTGGTCTGAGGGCTCAGCAGGGACTGATTGTTGTTTTATACTTCACATGAAGGGAGGGGCTTTAGCTGTGGTCATGTGATCAGATGTGAACCCGGGGTCAGACACGGGTGACGGGCGTCTTCGGGCGTCCGCGACACGCTGAGGTCGGGGCGTTGTCATACTCGTACGGCAGCATACCTGTCAGGTGAGAGTTTCCTCCTGCCTGTGAAGGGATCATCTGTGACAGGCCCATGAGAAGGAGCATAAAGTGTCGGGTGGATCCAAATAAAGACACAGATTCAGAATATTTTTATTTATGTTTATTTAATTCTGCCTCAGTTATCATAATAATAATAATAATAATAATAATAATAATAATACATTATCCTCATATAACGCTTTACAGCGTATCGTTAGACTACAGCGGTTACTTCTGCAGCACCCAGCTGTCAATCAAACCTCCACAATCAAACTCTGGAACGAAGCCACACCTACTGACCAGGTGACATGATGATATCAGGTCCTCAGGGCCGGACAAGACTTGTCCACCTGGCTCCTCCCATTCCTGGATTCCTGGTGTTGTCCAGCGTACCATAATAGCCATAACATTATAACCACTGACAGGTGACATTTAAAACATTGATTATCTGGTTACCATGGGTCCCTGTCAGTGGTTGGGATATATTACCTTGGTACCTGTCAGTAGGTGGGATATATTACCTGGGTACTTGTCAGTAGGTGGGATATATTACCTTGGTACCTGTCAGTAGGTGGGATATATTACCTGGGTACTTGTCAGTAGGTGGGATATATTACCTTGGTACCTGTCAGTAGGTGGGATATATTACCTGGGTACTTGTCAGTAGGTGGGATATATTACCTTGGTACCTGTCAGTAGGTGGCATATATTACCGGGTTTATTGTTGTCAAAGATTTATTGTTAAAAATATAAAATCTCTATCTTTGACAAATTACAGTTTCATTGGTAAAAAATGAATTTCTATTGTCTTATAAAATGTTAAATATAAGTTCATAACATCATTTGTGTATTTATCTCACAAAAACTAAACCTTATTCTAGATTTTATATATATATATATATATATATATATATATATATATATATATATATATATATATATATATATATATATATATTTACTTCTTTTTGTACTATTATTTCTTCTGTCTCACAATATTCAGTCTCCTCCTATCTGAGTTACTCTTCACCTCCTTCACCTCCTGAATGACAGACGAGCTCCTTCAGACGTTTCTTCCATCACTTTATTTATAAAACATTTTGTGACGCGTTACGTAGAACAATAGAAAAAAAATCTCTAATCGTCTTTATAAGGACAAAAGTCTGCAGAGAGGTTAGTCAGCAGGCGTGATGCATTCAGACACGTCGGAAAAAACAGGTCCTCAAGAATGTTTCACAATAAAGGGTTTTCAGATCTGAGTGTCACTCCCATAATGCATCATAACGGGTTCGGGCACGCCGTCACCGATGGAGGGTTTGGACTCCAGACGTCATGACAGCGGCGTCAGGTGGAGTTCCTGCGAGACTCAGGCGGAGGACAGACACGAACAAACAGACATGGGGGGTTTGAGGACGCAACGACACCAACGTGTTCATCCTATAAATGTCTGTGGACACTCACCACACCACGTTAGCTAACATGCTAACCTGTTGAAGAACAACTAATGCTAACTGTTGAAAGCCACTAATGTTAACACAATAGCTTCTTAAGAAGCAGCTAATGCTAATTGTTGTAGCACGAACGCTTTTTGACAAAAATCTAATGCTAGCCTGACAAAAGCTGCTAATGCTAACATGATATCTTCTTGAGAAACAATAATGCTAACCGTTGAAAGCTGCTAATGCTGACAAGCATGATGTTGTATTGGGGTGGGTATTTTAAACAGAATGCTAACATGTTTAGTCTTGTGCTAGCGTCCTGCTAACAGTTTCACCTCGAGCGGCTCGCTCTTTCCAGCCACAGCACACCAACATTTCTACCGATGGCAGGATGAGACATAACGAGGAGAGCCGGGGAGAGAGGGGCAGCCATCACACCTCTCGCCTCTGGCCCCGCCCCCAGATCTGGAAGCCCGTTTCATCCAGTATTTGCTCCCCCGGGAATCTTTCTGGACTTGTTATAGTTACTCAAACCTTTGACCCTCTGAGCTTCTCCGTCTTTAGGAACCTTCCAGCAGAACTTTCTGCTTGTCTCCTAGTCCGTGGACGAAGGGCTTCCCACCCGGCGAACCTCCTGACCGGCTCGTCATCGCCGTCTCTGTCTCCTCAGTCCGAGTCGTCCCCGTTGTCGTCGCTGTCTGAGCTGGGCCCGTCCTCCTCCGAGGAGCTGGAGTCTTTGGTGCTGGGGTCGGAGATCATGCCGTCTGAACTGTCGACCTCTATGGACGTCTGTGACAGGTAGAGGTGGACGGCCCGCGACGCATGGCTGCGACAAAAACGCACAACACGGGAGACACGCCCCAGGGTGAGGTCAGAGGGTACGAGGGCAAGCATGAACGATTGATGTTACATGAAGGTCACCGTCAGAGAGAGGACAGCCAGCAGGGACAGAGAGGAGGAGTCTGATTGGTTAACATTATCCAACATCCAGTCTGAAGGAATCTGATCGGCCAAAGATGACAGAAGGGGAGGAGTCTCCTCACACACAGATCTGAAAACCCCAGAGAGAAACAACCAGGAGCCCAGAGAGAAGACAGAAGGTAGAAGCGCCGACGTCTGTCTGTCATCGGGTTTGGATCGTCTCACAGCCTCGATGACCTCGGGTCAGAACCATGTCATCGGTCACGCCACAATCAGAAACTTCCAGCAGCTTCCTGCCGAGGTTCAGATCGACCCCGAAGGTAACCTGAGGTCTCACGATGAAACGGTCCACAGGTCGGAACCAAACATGAGTAGCAGCAGGAGGGCGCCACTCTTCTACGTGACATCATCAGCAGGAGGGCGCCACTCTTCTTCCTGACATCATCAGCAGGAGGGCGCCACTCTTCTACGTGACATCATCAGCAGGAGGGCGCCACTCTTCTACGTGACATCATCAGCAGGGATTTAAAGGGTAGACGCGTTGGAAGCTGCTGGACGTTGTGGTCAAACTGTCATGTGACTTTTGTTCTGATAGAATCACGACTTAACTTTAACTATTAATTCACCAAATATTATTTTAACAAAATTGTGTTTTTATTCTTCCATGTTTTCTATAATAACTATTATTGAAATACTTTTGACCATTTTTAAGATTTATTCTAACAAAATTACAAATGTATTGTTTTCATTTAGAAACTTTATTCCTAATAATCAGAAAACAGGTTTGGAAAAAGAACCTGAGACGACGTTTGATGTTTGTTGTGATTTGGTGCTAAAAGAATAAAACTGATTCTATAATATTGAAATAAAATCATTCTTTTATTTTGTTACCTTGAAAAACTTTTTATAGTCAAAGAACAATTAAAGACACTAATCTAGAAATGTTACGACACTTTCTCCAAATATCATATCATTAGAGTTATTTCTATTATTAGTATTATAATTTATATAATAATGACATTAATTAATATCATTATTATATAAATTATAACAATTATTATAATGATGATATTAATTATAATAACTAATATCATCATTATAAAAATTATAATAATTATTATCGTCATCGGACCGATGACATCAGACACGTGACCATCAGGAACGTCCAGCAGCTTCCTGGACCTTCTGACCTGAAGGTTCCGACGGTCGGGTTCATGAACAAACACTGTGATGTTAGTACAGAAGCGAACGGAACGGAAGGACGTCATGTGACAACAGCGGGGCGCCATTCTTCTACATGACGTCATCAATCACTGGGTGTAAACAGGAAGTGTGCTGCAAGCCGCTGGCGCTCGCGATGAATCTCTTCGTCTGGACCCACGCGTCCTAAATGATCCGACAGATGTCCATCGATCGGTCCGGACGTGGTCCAAAGTCTGCGGAGGAAGGTTGAAGCGTCCAGCGGGGAAAAAAAGCCCCGCCCCCAAGAGGGGGCGCCACCAGCCCCGACCCCCAGAGTGAGCGGCCCGCCTCTCTTACCACGCAGTGGGGTCTTTTCTCGGTTTGCGGGGAGCCTCCTCCAGCCCGCCCCGCTGCCCCCCCTTCTTGCACCGACGGCACGACATAATGACGACGAGGAGGAAGACCACCGCGGCGATGCCCCCGCAGATGGCGAACGCCAGGAGGAGGAGTTCAGAGAAGGAGGCTGCAGGAGGAAACGGAGAAACGTCTCAATTATCTACATATTCATTGCCTGAAGGAATAAAGGATAAATACATGATCTTTCAAACTAATAATACTACTAATAATGATTATTAATAATAATAATATTAATTATAATAGATTATTAATATTATTAATAGTGATTATTAATATCATTAATAATAATAGTGATTATTAATATTATTAATAATAATAGTGATTATTAATATTATTAATAATAGATTATCAGAGTAATAATAATAATAATGATTATTAATAATAATAATAATAATAGATTAATATTATTAATAATCGATTATTAATAAAAATAAAAATAATAATCGATTATTAATATTATTAATAATCGATTATTAATACAAATAATAGATTATTATAGTAATAATAATAATCATGATTATTAATATTAATAATAATCATGATTATTAATAATAATAATAGATTGGGGGTGGGTGGAGAAGGTGGAGATGGTGGCGTCTGCTGAATGGCGAACAGCAGCAGGTCACGTCTCCGGAGAATTGTCGCGGTTACGTCGCGGTTACACGTGAGCGTTTTACGAGGAAGGGTTAGTGTTTAAAATGGCTGCTGACCTGTGCTGACCACGCGGAGGCGGATCTCTCCCACCGACCCGTGGACGTCCGGCGGGTTCTTCACCTGGCACACGTAGGTGCCGTTGTAGGTGAACTTGACCTGTTGGATTATGATGGAGGCGTCGTGGCCCATGACATCACCGGCCCAGAGGACCCGCTTCCTGAAGATGCCTTCACTTGGAGGATACGGGCGCTGCTGGTAGTGGAACACCTGAGAGAGGGAGGAGCTTATGTTAAACACCCCCTGACTCGCCGGCCCGCCCTCGGAGGAGGGGGCGGATCCCTGGGATCAGAGAAACGCTTACCGACTCCTGTCTGCCCGGTTTGAGCGGCCTGAAGCTCCAGAAGATGACGATGGCGCTGGGGTTGATGGGAGAGGAACTGTGGAATGTGCATTTGAGACGGACGTCCGTCCCGTTGACGGCCTCCACGTCTTCAGACGTGTAGATCCGCATCCCGCCGACCGGCAACACGCCTGCAACAACCACACAGATGTTCAACCACGAGCTATCAGCAACTAGCTGCTACCTGCTAGTAGCTGCTAAGTGCTACTGTTTGTGTGTATATACGTGTATGTGGGTGTGTATGTACATGTATGAGTGTGTGTATGTACGTGTGTATGAGTGTGTACAAGTCTGTGCTTGTACATGTATGTGTGTATGAGTGTGTACATGTATGTGTGTACATGTATGAGTGTGTGTATGTATGTGTTTGTATGTGTGTGTGTATGTATGTGTGTCTATGTGTACAAGTGTGTGTATGAGTGTAAGAGTGTGTACATGTATGAGTGTGTACATGTATGTGTGTATGAGTGTGTACATGTATGTGTGTGTGTGTATGAGTGTGTGTTTGTGTTGTGTGTATGAGTGTGTGTATGAGTGTGTGTATGAGTGTGTGTTTGTGTTGTGTGTATGTATGTGTGTGTATGAGTGTGTGTTTGTGTTGTGTGTATGAGTGTGTGTATGAGTGTAAGAGTGTGTACATGTATGAGTGTGTACATGTATGTGTGTATGAGTGTGTACATGTATGTGTGTGTGTGTATGAGTGTGTGTTTGTCTTGTGTGTATGAGTGTGTGTGTATGAGTGTGTGTTTGTGTTGTGTGTATGAGTGTGTGTATGAGTGTGTGTATGAGTGTGTGTATGAGTGTGTGTATGAGTGTGTGTTTGTGTTGTGTGTATGAGTGTGTGTTTGTGTTGTGTGTATGAGTGTGTGTTTGTGTTGTGTGTATGAGAGTGTGTATGAGTGTGTGTTTGTGTTGTGTGTATGAGTGTGTGTATGAGTGTGTGTTTGTGTTGTGTGTATGAGTGTGTGTTTGTGTTGTGTGTATGAGTGTGTGTATGAGTGTGTGTTTGTGTTGTGTGTGAGTGTGTGTTTGTGTTGTGTGTATGAGTGTGTGTATGAGTGTGTTTGTGTTGTGTGTGAGTGTGTGTGTGTTTGTGTTGTGTGTATGAGTGTGTGTATGAGTGTGTGTTTGTGTTGTGTGTGAGTGTGTGTTTGTGTTGTGTGTGTGAGTGTGTGTTTGTGTTGTGTGTGAGTGTGTGTTTGTGTTGTGTGTATGAGTGTGTGTATGAGTGTGTTTGTGTTGTGTGTGAGTGTGTGTTTGTGTTGTGTGTATGAGTGTGTGTATGAGTGTGTGTTTGTGTTGTGTGTGAGTGTGTGTTTGTGTTGTGTGTATGAGTGTGTGTATGAGTGTGTGTTTGTGTTGTGTGTGAGTGTGTGTGTGTGTGTGAGTGCTAGTGTGTGTTGTGTGTGTGAGTGTGTGTTTGTGTTGTGTGTGAGTGTGTGTGTGTGTGTGAGTGCTAGTGTGTGTTGTGTGTGTGAGTGTGTGTTTGTGTTGTGTGTGAGTGTGTGTTTGTGTTGTGTGTATGAGTGTGTGTATGAGTGTGTGTTTGTGTTGTGTGTGAGTGTGTGTTGTGTGTGTGAGTGTGTGTTTGTGTTGTGTGTGAGTGTGTGTTTGTGTTGTGTGTGAGTGTGTGTGAGTGTGTGTTTGTGTGTGTGAGTGTGTGTTGTGTGTGTGAGTGTGTGTTTGTGTTGTGTGTGAGTGTGTGTTGTGTGTGTGAGTGTGTGTTTGTGTTGTGTGTGAGTGTGTGTTTGTGTTGTGTATGAGTGTGTGTTTGTGTTGTGTGTGAGTAAGTGTTTGTGTTGTGTGTATGAGTGTGTGTATGAGTGTGTGTTTGTGTTGTGTGTGAGTGTGTGTTGTGTGTGTGAGTGTGTGTTTGTGTTGTGTGTGAGTGTGTGTTTGTGTTGTGTGTGAGTGTGTGTTGTGTGTGTGAGTGTGTGTTGTGTGTGTGAGTGTGTGTTGTGTGTGTGAGTGTGTGTTGTGTGTGTGAGTGTGTGTTTGTGTTGTGTGTTCTCTGTGTTACTCGTTCTGCTCAGTGATTCACGTAGAAACTAGAACCTGTTCCTCCAGTTGAGGAACATCTTGTTCTCTTGAGGAAAATGTTGTGTGAGTCAGACAGCTGGTCCACAGGTGAAGAGGATCATGGGTAACAGTCTAACAGTATAAAACATCAAAGGAAGAAGAAATAGCGGTAGCCGAGGCCCTGCACCCTGCACTTCAGCATCTTTGTTCAGCCCACTGAGCTGCCAGCTCCTCCCGCGACACCAAAGGAATCGAAGGAACTCATTAATGCTCACAGGTTTAAGAGAGCGCCTCGTCCAAACGGTTTCTGACGATCAACTCTCCGCTGTGAGTCTCCTCCAGACTCAAACCTCCTGTGGATGAAACTAATCCGCTTTTACTTCGTCTGTAATCCTGCTGACGGACGCACAAACACACAAACGCACAGGGTGAAAACACCACCTCCTACACCAACGGTGATGTTAGCCTCTCCCACACGCTAACTTGATGTTAGCCTCTCCCACGTGCTAACGGTGATGTTAGCCTCTCCCACACGTTAACTTGATGTTAGCCTCTCCCACGTGCTAACGGTGATGTTAGCCTCTCCCACACGCTAACGGTGATGTTAGCCTCTCCCACGTGCTAACGGTGATGTTAGCCTCTCCCACACGTTAACTTGATGTTAGCCTCTCCCACGTGCTAACGGTGATGTTAGCCTCTCCCACACGCTAACGGTGATGTTAGCCTCTCCCACACGCTAACGGTGATGTTCGCCTCTCCCACACGCTAACGGTGATGTTAGCCTCTCCCACACGTTAACTTGATGTTAGCCTCTCCCACGTGCTAACGGTGATGTTAGCCTCTCCCACACGCTAACGGTGATGTTAGCCTCTCCCACACGCTAACGGTGATGTTAGCCTCTCCAACAGCCTTTTCCCGTAGCCTGTGATCACACGACGGCAGGAGGCTGTAATCTAATAAAATAAACATCTACCTGTTCTCTGTTAAGGTGAATCTTAGTCTCCGCCCACAATAAAGACACGGCCAATCAGACTCTGTGATTTGAGTCTGTGTCGGGACGAGGACGACAGTGATGAAGTGGGGGTTCCACAGGAAGTCAGGCTTACTGAAGTGAAGTTAACCTGCTCCGTGAAGTTAACCTGCTCACTGAAGATAACCTGCTCGCTGAAGTTAACCTGCTCGCTGAAGTTAACCTGCTCACTGAAGTTAACCTGCTCCGTGAAGTTAACCTGCTCGCTGAAGTTAACCTGCTCGCTGAAGTTAACCTGCTCGCTGAAGTTAACCTGCTCGCTGAAGTTAACCAGGATGAATTCTTGTTATCACGTCTGAAGAGAAGCGGGTCGTCCCTTTAATCTTTTTACGGACAGGCGTCTCCAGACATGGGCGGAGCTTATCCCAGTTAATTGGGTCTTTTGGAGAATCTCAGCAGAGGTTCTGCGTCGAGTCCTAATCGGTCCCGCGGCTCCGACACGACGAGGGAGGGATCGGCTCTCGGGAGATAAAGACTCCCGAGGAAGAGGAGGATGAAGGAGTGAGCTCCTCCAGGACAGACGGATCAGATATCAGTTTGTTTGTTACATCTCTGATGTTTATAGCTGCACTTCCTGCTGACCACACCCACAATCCTGAGACATTCAAGCGTGATTAGGAGGGAGGTATGTCCCCGACCGCCCAGCAGAACCAGAGAGCATTCGGATCTCCTGCAGACACCGAAGACGCGGGTCACAACAGAACCTCCAACCACTGCTGGACCCAGAGCTCCAGAACCCACATTATAAATATTTATATATTATATTTATTAGGACGGTGATAAAATCATTATTAGTCATTAATTCAGACGACACACACTTATAATAGATTTATATATGAGATTGTCGTTATTGTCTTATTATTATATCCATAAATGAATTCAAAGTTTTAAACGCTTTTTCATTTACATAACGACGCTACGTTTAAAGCTGCTGTGGTGTTTGGTTTGAATCCCAACGCAGGAAAACCTGGAAGAGTGTTTCCTCAGAGAGTCTGTGGAGGACATGGGGCACAGGGGTACAGGGACGTGAGGACACAGGGGTACAGGGACGTGAGGACACAGGGGTACAGGGACGTGAGGACACAGGGATACAGGGACGTGAGGACACAGGGGTATAGGGACGTGAGGACACAGGGCTACAGAGACGTGAGGACACAGGGGTACAGGGACGTGAGGACACAGTGGTACAGGGACGTGAGGACACAGGGGTACAGAGACGTGAGGACACAGGGGTACAGGGACGTGAGGACACAGGGGTACAGGGACGTGAGGACACAGGGGTACAGTGACGTGAGGACACAGGGCTACAGAGACGTGAGGACACAGGGGTACAGTGACGTGAGAACACAGGGGTACAGAGACGTGAGGACACAGGGGTACAGGGACGTGAGGACACAGGGGTACAGGGACGTGAGGACACAGGGATACAGGGACGTGAGGACACAGGGATACAGGGACGTGAGGACACAGGGGTACAGTGACGTGAGAACACAGGGGTACAGAGACGTGAGGACACAGGGGTACAGGGACGTGAGGACACAGGGGTACAGGGACGTGAGGACACAGGGATACAGGGACGTGAGGACACAGGGGTACAGGGACGTGAGGACACAGGGGTACAGGGACGTGAGGACACAGGGGTACAGGGACGTGAGGACACAGGGGTACAGGGACGTGAGGACACAGGGGTACAGGGACGTGTGGACACAGGGCTACAGGGACGTGAGGACACAGGGGTATAGGGACGTGAGGACACAGGGCTACAGAGACGTGAGGACACAGGGGTACAGGGACGTGAGGACACAGTGGTACAGGGACGTGAGGACACAGGGGTACAGAGACGTGAGGACACAGGGGTACAGGGACGTGAGGACACAGGGGTACAGGGACGTGAGGACACAGGGGTACAGTGACGTGAGGACACAGGGCTACAGAGACGTGAGGACACAGGGGTACAGTGACGTGAGAACACAGGGGTACAGAGACGTGAGGACACAGGGGTACAGGGACGTGAGGACACAGGGGTACAGGGACGTGAGGACACAGGGATACAGGGACGTGAGGACACAGGGGTACAGTGACGTGAGAACACAGGGGTACAGAGACGTGAGGACACAGGGGTACAGGGACGTGAGGACACAGGGATACAGGGACGTGAGGACACAGGGGTACAGGGACGTGAGGACGCCGTAGTTTGTCTGCCTAAGACTATCTGGTCTTTCTGCCTCTCACGTTGGATTGGAGGCGTGTCTTCAGGGGAGAGGAACGCTAACCTGAGGAATGTTCTCTGGAATTCCAACAATCCTCTCAAACATCTGGGGAGACGCTCCGGTTCTCTTAGGTAGAGTTTCTCAGAGGACACATCGTGATGATGGCGGTCACCAAGAAGACCACTTCCTGTCCCGTTTACACGCGGAGCTGCTCTCGGACAGGAAGTGAAGTCTGCAGGAAAGATTGGGTCTCTGAACGGGGAAACGGGCTTTGTGACTTTATTCCCTGTGCGGCAGCATCGGCGCCGCTCCTCTCCCCCAAACGACGCAGGAAACCTGATTACCGGTTTGGGAGGAAACAATCAGGACGGGAGCACAAAGAGCTTCTTCTCTGCCGAGCTTCTCAAGGCCGGCCCGCCGTTTCCTTTCATGATGGCGGGGAGGGGCCAGGTTCTGGGGCAGGGGGGACTGCAGGGTGAGTTAGGGGAGGGGCCCCTGAGGTTTTAACATCCTGCGTACGTTCATCTTCATCCCCGCCGCGATCCGAGGTTTCAGTTTGATTTCACGCAAAGTTAGTCCGTGTCAGCAGGCAGACGCAAACTTATGGCGGGAAACACCATGTGATCACATGATCTGAAGAACAACCAAACTACTTTCAAACTCTTTGTTAAAAGACCACAATCCCTCCAGACGGGGGCGCCGGGGGATCCGAACCAAAAGGCCCACTTACAGGTGGTGCGTACTTGTTAGCAGTAGCGTCCTCTAGCGCTCATAAACAGGAGGTCCGGTTTATAAGTCCTACTATCGAGATGTGGGCTTACTGACCAATACTAGCTACTAGCATCTATTATCTACTAACTGATGCTAGCATCTACTGAATACTTACTGATGCTAGCTCCTAGCACGTATCATGTACTAACTGTTGTAAATGTTGTAAATGCTAACTAGCTAGTTTACAAACGCTGTTGTAGCTGCACACATCACCCCTCATCAAAACAACATTACCATGTCTGGTTTTTCCAACTTTGTGTTCAAACATCTGACTCTCCTCTGTTACTACCTCTTCAACAACCGAGACCCCTGTTATGCCTTCATGGTGTTTATACAGGAGCACCAGTTCCACCGGACCTCCTCCTCTGAACTTTCATTGTTCAGGTTTAAATTTCAAAGGTCAAGGTTCAAACCCTTCAAAGAGACCCGTGGGATTCCAGTTTTCATCATCCCTCCATGAACCTCTCCCAAACATCCTGGTGTTAATCACAACTCCAAACAGTTTAGAGAAGGAGCGAGGAGAAGGAGCGAGGAGAAGGAGCGAGGAGAAGTACGAGTCAGACTCCTCCGACCCGCCGTCAACACAAACGGACGGATTCAAAGCGTGTTGACACTGGGAGGCCTCGTCCCCAAACAACACACCTCACAAGGAGAAGACTTCCTCCAGGCTGTTGTATCGGTGGGATCAGATTGTAACGGGTTCCATTTACTCTGTTTGTGGTGAACCCGAAAGTCCGGACGTGTCGGCGCACGTCGGACCGGAGGACTTCAGCGTCTGAGGAGCAGTAGCTCATTTCAAGACGTCAGGAAGTGAAGAGACACGAAAACAGAAAGAGGACCCGTCATGCCTACAGTAAACACCTGGTAACCATAGTTACCTGTCAGTGGGTGGGGCCTATCACCTGGTAACCATAGTTACCTGTCAGTGGGTGGGACCTATCACCTGATAACCATAGTTACCTGTCAGTGGGTGGGACATATCACCTGGTAACCATAGTTACCTGTCAGTGGGTGGGACCTATCACCTGATAACCATAGTTACCTGTCAGTGGGTGGGACATATCCCCTGGTAACTATAGTTACCTGTCAGTGGGTGGGACCTATCACCTGGTAACCATAGTTACCTGTCAGTGGGTGGGGCCTATCACCTGGTAACCATAGTTACCTGTCAGTGGGTGGGACCTATCACCTGGTAACCATAGTTACCTGTCAGTGGGTGGGACATATCCCCTGGTAACTATAGTTACCTGTCAGTGGGTGGAACCTTTCACCTGGTAACCATAGTTACCTGTCAGTGGGTGGGACATATCCCCTGGTAACTATAGTTACCTGTCAGTGGGTGGGACCTATCACCTGGTAACCATAGTTACCTGTCAGTGGGTGGGGCCTATCACCTGGTAACCATAGTTACCTGTCAGTGGGTGGGACCTATCACCTGGTAACCATAGTTACCTGTCAGTGGTTGGGACATATCCCCTGGTAACTATAGTTACCTGTCAGTGGGTGGGGCCTATCACCTGGTAACCATAGTTACCTGTCAGTGGGTGGGACCTATCACCTGGTAACCATAGTTACCTGTCAGTGGGTGGGACCTTTCACCTGGTAACCATAGTTACCTGTCAGTGGGTGGGACCTTTCACCTGGTAACCATAGTTACCTGTCAGTTGTTGCATGTTTGAAGTGGTTAGATCAAAGTGTTTTAAGAGAGGACCACCGGTGCCGGTCGGATCCAGCTGACCCAGAGCTGAACAATGAGATGTTCTGATACGTGACGCTGGTGCTTGTAGAGTCCAGAAGTCCAGAAGTCTCCTCTGGTTGTCTTTTGAAGGATTGAATTTAACTCCTGTCACTAATAGCTATTGTACAAGTACCTGTAATCTGATTACTTCTTCAACCCTTACATTTCTGTACCCTGATTACATCGTCTTGGACTGACCCTTCAGAGGCGAGCCTGAGGGTCTTCATCAGCGGACCTCCACAGGAACCGCGCTCCTCCTGCGTGCGTCACGGGGAAGCAGAGACTTCCTGTCAGTCGGCGACCGACATAATGCTGGACCTTATTTACGGGCATCAAACCCGTGACCTCCTGCTCGGCTGTTTTATTCATTTCCTGTCCGTCGATGCTTTGAAGTGGACCCGCCTGCGTCCTCTAACAGTACTTCCAGGATCATTTCCTGCTACTCTGCCAAAGAACCCACACTTCAATCAGCCATTAAATTATAACCACCTGCCTATTATTATGTAGGATCCCCTTTTGCTGGCGAACCATCTCTGACCCGTGGAGGTCTGGATTCCAGCAGACCCCGAAAGGTTCTGCTGAGGTTTACGGTAACAAGACAGCAGCAGATCCTTTAAGTCCTGGAAGTTGTGAGGTGGAACTTTGATGGATCATACCTGTTGGTCCAGAACATCCCACAGAGGCTGTATTGGACTGAGATGTGGAGAATCTGGAGGTCCAGTCAGCACCTGGAACTGGTTCTTGTGTTCCTCAAAGAAACATTCCTGCAGGGAGTATCATCCTGCTGGAAGAGACCAGCTGGTCTGCTGAGCCGTTCAAGTGGCTTCCCTTTTTCCCATGATGCATCCTGCTATCACCTCTTCGACAGGCCGTCCACCAGATGTTGAAGAGAACCTGATCCTTGACACCAGATCACCCTCTTCCACTGCTCCGTGGTCCAGTTCTGATGCTAAAGGGTCCAGTGTGGGGGCTTTAGTTAGTAGAGAGTGACTGGCGTGTTACCGGACCAGATCGTGTGATTAAACAAAAATGGACCTCTTCTTCTGAAAACCGGATTTTAGCCCAGAACTTAGCGGATATTCTGGAATCGCCGCTGCCGATCCGTCGTGTGGTTCTTCAAATCTATTCCCACATAGAGCTTAGAGTAAGGAAGAACTGGGCTGATGTTGGGAAAGTCCAGTTGTATAGTTCCACCACTAGGGGGAGTGGCACAGACGACTCTCCCATGAATCGGCCAGATCTGAGCTTTATCAGATTTCACCCACTAGGGGGAGCAAACCGTAACTTTACCCTAATCTGAGGAGTTCAATCAGGATGACTGCTGGTACAACGCAGGGGATCCGGGGCATTTCGGGGGACGACAGCCTAAGCATGTTTTCAATCAGGTCCTCAGAGCTCCTTCAGAGGTAGAAGAGTACACTTGTCTTTGAGGGCATCTCAAAGTAATAGAAAGTAATCGAGTAATTTTACATGAATCTTTTAGTAACCGAGTTACTTATATTATATTATTATAATAATATAATATATATAATATAGTACTATATAATATAACATAATATAATATATAATAATATATAATATAATGTGATATAGTTAATATAATATAATTAATATAATATAATGATATAATATAATGTTATAATATAATAATATAATATAATGATATAATATAATAATATAATATAATGATATAATATAATAATATAATAATATAATATAATATAATGATATAATATAATAATATAATTTAATATAATGATATAATATAATGATATAATATAATAATATAATGAATATCATATAATATAATAATATAATAATATAATATGTGATATAAAGTCTAATGAGACGAAACGGGTTTTGACCTGACACCGGATTTTGTATTAAAACGGTATAACCGTTAAATAGATTTAGATGAAGTCAGTAATAAGCTGGAAAAAAACTTTTGATAAGTTAGAAATCAAGAATAAAGATGAATAAATATTTTGTCACATTTGTCGCGGGTTCTGAGAGAACTAACCGGATTCTTCACCGGACAAACATTCTTCCGGTGCGACGCTTTTCTTCCAAACAAGAATCAACGTTTGAAGTTTATTCTCGATCTGAACCTCAAGCATAAAGCGGTGTTCCTACTTACACTTGATCCACCAGTTAGACCGGTGGTCCCGCCGGTGACGCGTTCCTGTCTCGCGCCTCGTTTTGTCCGCGGATAAAAATTCAACTTTTCAGCTCCAGGCGCGTGAGCCTCACCTTTCCTCCAAGTAACGACACCTGAGTCCAACTAAAATCAAGGTCTCCCGGGTCCCAGGAAAGGTGAGTCTCGGTGAACGGAGCGTGACGTCACTGACTGCCTGTAAATAAAAGCTCAGACATGTCGGAACCCGACGAACCCACCTGAAGCCAGCAGTCCGGACAGGACGAGTAGGCTGAGCCCTTTGACGCACATCGGACCGGAGCTCGGACCGACGCTCTGAGACCCTTCCTCCGTTTCACTGGGACAAGAATCCGGGCAGAACCGTCCGACGGGCCGCGTGTAGGTGTCCCGAACCCTGGAAGAACCTCTGAGGAGCCGCTGACGGGACGTGGACTGGACAGGATGCGTCTCTCCAACGTTGTGTCGCTCTGGTCTTCAGTTACGCCCTCTGGATCCACATCTGTCCCTCCCACCACCGGGTAACAGACCCCTCCCCTCTCCACTGCCTCCTGGGCCCAGGTGAGACCACGTGACCTGCGACTGCTGTTTAAAACGCTCACCTGTTCTTTCCTGCCGGCAGAGCTGGAGGAAGTCATGAGATCATGAGTTTTTGTGTCTCACGTCTTCATAACTGTCCATCCCAGCCGGACCCCGGACAGAACTCCAGCTGAAAGGGTTCTGATCCTTCAGGGTTCTGATCCTTCAGGGTTCTGATCCTTCAGGGTTCTGATCCTTCTTTGATCTCCACCATCTTTTCTTCGTCGCAGGAACCTGACGAGGTCCGATCGTTCTGGAAACATCAGCGCACCGATAAATATCATTCATTAAAATAAACTAAATCGTTTCAGATCACAGAGAAATAATAAAGTATCAGGTAGAGACTTAAAGTACCGATGTATAGTATTTTACTGTATAAGTACACGTTGTGTACTTTCATGCTGTATAAGTACCGATGTATAGTACTTTACTGTATAAGTACACGTTGTGTACTTTCATGCTGTATAAGTACCGATGTATAGTACTTTACTGTATAAGTACACGTTGTGTACTATCATGCTGTATAAGTACCGATGTATAGTACTTTACTGTATAAGTACACGTTGTGTACTATCATGCTGTATAAGTACCGATGTATAGTACTTTACTGTATAAGTACACGTTGTGTACTATCATGCTGTATAAGTACCGATGTATAGTACTTTACTGTATAAGTACACGTTGTGTACTATCATGCTGTATAAGTACCGATGTATAGTACTTTACTGTATAAGTACACGTTGTGTACTATCATGCTGTATAAGTACCGATGTATAGTACTTTACTGTATAAGTACACGTTGTGTACTATCATGCTGTATAAGTACCGATGTATAGTACTTTACTGTATAAGTACACGTTGTGTACTATCATGCTGTATAAGTACCGATGTATAGTACTTTACTGTATAAGTACACGTTGTGTACTATCATGCTGTATAAGTACCGATGTATAGTACTTTACTGTATAAGTACACGTTGTGTACTATCATGCTGTATAAGTACCGATGTATAGTACTTTACTGTATAAGTACACGTTGTGTACTATCATGCTGTATAAGTACCGATGTATAGTACTTTACTGTATAAGTACACGTTGTGTACTATCATGCTGTATAAGTACCGATGTATAGTACTTTACTGTATAAGTACACGTTGTGTACTATCATGCTGTATAAGTACCGATGTATAGTACTTTACTGTATAAGTACACGTTGTGTACTATCATGCTGTATAAGTACCGATGTATAGTACTTTACTGTATAAGTACACGTTGTGTACTATCATGCTGTATAAGTACCGATGTATAGTATTTTACTGTATAAGTACACGTTGTGTACTATCATGCTGTATAAGTACCGATGTATAGTATTTTACTGTATAAGTACACGTTGTGTACTATCATGCTGTATAAGTACCGATGTATAGTACTTTACTGTATAAGTACACGTTGTGTACTTTCATGCTGTATAAGTACCGATGTATAGTACTTTACTGTATAAGTACACGTTGTGTACTATCATGCTGTATAAGTACCGATGTATAGTACTTTACTGTATAAGTACACGTTGTGTACTATCATGCTGTATAAGTACCGATGTATAGTACTTTACTGTATAAGTACACGTTGTGTACTATCATGCTGTATAAGTACCGATGTATAGTACTTTACTGTATAAGTACACGTTGTGTACTATCATGCTGTTTAAGTACCGATGTATAGTACTTTACTGTATAAGTACACGTTGTGTACTATCATGCTGTATAAGTACCGATGTATAGTATTTTACTGTATAAGTACACGTTGTGTACTTTCATGCTGTATAAGTACCGATGTATAGTATTTTACTGTATAAGTACACGTTGTGTACTATCATGCTGTATAAGTACCGATGTATAGTACTTTACTGTATAAGTACACGTTGTGTACTATCATGCTGTATAAGTACCGATGTATAGTACTTTACTGTATAAGTACACGTTGTGTACTATCATGCTGTATAAGTACCGATGTATAGTACTTTACTGTATAAGTACACGTTGTGTACTATCATCCTGTATAAGTACCGATGTATAGTACTTTACTGTATAAGTACACGTTGTGTACTATCATACTGTATAAGTACCGATGTATAGTACTTTACTGTATAAGTACACGTTGTGTACTATCATACTGTATAAGTACCGATGTATAGTATTTTACTGTATAAGTACACGTTGTGTACTATCATACTGTATAAGTACCGATGTATAGTATTTTACTGTATAAGTACACGTTGTGTACTATCATACTGTATAAGTACCGATGTATAGTATTTTACTGTATAAGTACACGTTGTGTACTATCATACTGTATAAGTACCGATGTATAGTATTTTACTGTATAAGTACACGTTGTGTACTTTCATACTGTATAAGTACCGATGTATAGTACTTTACTGTATAAGTACACGTTGTGTACTTTCATACTGTATAAGTACCGATGTATAGTACTTTACTGTATAAGTACACGTTGTGTACTTTCATACTGTATAAGTACCGATGTATAGTATTTTACTGTATAAGTACACGTTGTGTACTTTCATACTGTATAAGTACCGATGTATAGTACTTTACTGTATAAGTACACATTGTGTACTTTCATACTGTATAAGTACCGATGTATAGTATTTTACTGTATAAGTACACGTTGTGTACTTTCATACTGTATAAGTACCGATGTATAGTACTTTACTGTATAAGTACACATTGTGTACTTTCATACTGTATAAGTACCGATGTATAGTACTTTACTGTATAAGTACACATTACAGTGTGGGTTCATCAGTATTACATGCAGTTTTGTCAGACGTGATTGTTTTTCTAAAAAAAATAAACAGTCAAAAACAAACAAATAAACAAAATAACTAACTAACTGGAGCTCCGCCTCCTCAGTCTGAGGTTCAACCGTCGCCTCATCAACAAAAAAAACAACTTCCTGTGTGTGTGTGTGTGTGTGTGTGTGTGTGTGATACAGTGTGTGTGTGATACATCGTGTGTGTGTGTTTTCTGGTGTGTGTGTGTGTGTTTTCTGGTGTGTGTGTGTGTGTGTATTTTCCTGTGTGTGTTTGTGTGTGTGTGTTTTCCTGTGTGTGTTTGTGTGTGTGTGATACTGTGTGTGTGTGTGTTTTCTGGTGTGTGTTTTCCTGTGTGTGTTTGTGTGTGTGTGTTTTCCTGTGTGTGTCCTCGGTCCGTCTGATCGAGCAGCAGCTTCTTCTCTGCTGACGGTTAACGATGATCCGTTTGTGTGTCGGTGTTGCGTTCTCTGTGGTTCTGTTCGTCTCGGCGGTTCGGGCCGGTTCAGGTGAGTTTTTATCTTCTTCACTGACGGACAGACGTCGGACGGCGTGAAGGATCTCCGGTTCTTCAGTCTTCTGCTGTAGTTTTTACAGGGTTACCTGTGGTGTGATGTCATCAGACCTCTGATGGTCCTTTGCAGGAGGGGTGACCTTCGGGACGGAGAACGTCACGATGACCTGTCCTGAGTCTGGGACCTGGTTCAATAAAGACAAGGAAGAAGTCGGTTCCGGAAAAACTCATGAGATGGTTTACACAAACGGCAAGAGACTCCGCCTCCACTGTGTCTACGGCAAGAAGACGTATTATTTCTACGTTCAAGGGAAGGGTGAGTAGAACCGCTGCTGCTGGACCCGAACCTTCAACTCACAACATGAGCCACCTTGACACTTCCTGTTCAAACTGGACCTGCTGCGCCATCCTTCTACCACACCGCTCGGATGAAGACCGTGGAGGAGGGGGAGGCAGTAACTGAGGCGCATCAGCCGTTCCCCTGAGACGGGTCCCGCCTGAATTATTTGTACCCTGCATTAAATATTTAGCCCCGCCCCCTTTCGCCACATAACATAGTCTGTGATGAGGTCTGAGGAGAACATCTGAGACCATTCCTCCATACAGAACCTCTCCACCTCCTTCAGGTTCTGAGGTCCACGCTGGTGGACTCTCCTCTGCAACACATCCCACAGATGTTCTGTTGGGTTCTGGTCAGGTGACTGGGATGGTCATGACAGAACCTTTATCCTGTGACCTCTGAACCATTCTTGGGTTGATGTTGAGGTGATCTTCAGAACATTGTCCTGCTGGAAGGTCCAACCACGACCCACTTTAAGGTTCCTGACAGGCTTTTAGGTCTTCATCCAGAATCTGCTGGTGTTTGATGGAGTCCATGGAACCATGTCTTTAACAAGATGTCCAGAACCTTTGGAAGAAAAACAGCCCCACAGCATCAGAGATCCACCACCAGACTTCACAGTGGGTATGAGGGGCTTTTCTCTATGGCTTTCTTTCTTGCTAGGCCACACCCATCCTAGATGTTTGTACCCTAATAACTGTAATTTGGTCTCATCTGACCTCTGACCTTGTTCCAGTGAAAGTCCCAGTGGTGTTTGTCAAACTGTAGCAGCGTTGGCTTGTAGCAGCATTAGCTTGTAGCAGCGTTAGCTTGTACCAGTGTTAGCTTGTGTGTGGACGACAGCAGAGACTTTTTTCTTGCAACCCTCCCAAACAGCTGGTGTTGGTGTCGGCGCCACCTGATGGTGGTTAGGGAGACTTTCTGACCCCAGGATTCAGCTGACCTCCGACCTCTGACCTCTCTAGCTGTGATCCTTGGAGAGTCTTTATCAGTCCAACCATCCTCCTCACAGTCTGTGGGGTCAGTTTACAGACACGTCCTCTTCCAGGCGGATGTCTAACACCTCCAGTCTCTTTAAACTTCTTCATTATTCATCTAACTGTTCAAACTGACCTTTGAACTGCTGAGAGATGTTCTTGTCTCCATTGTCAGATTTGTGCAGCTCCACAACTTTTCTTTGCTCCTCATTGCTGTGTTCTCTGGTCTTCATCATGGTGAAGAACCTCAGAGAGAATCAGGCCTGTGTCACCTCATATTTATACCCCAGTCAAACAGGAAGTACCTGTTCACCACTTCAGAGTTCCTGCTCACACAGACGAAGATAAAATTTAAAACCGTTTCCTTGACCTTTAACCTCAGGATTTATTAGAGGTGCCAATAATTGTGGCTCACATGTTTAGAGAAAAAAGTTAGTTTTAAGGTAATAATGTTTATTTTGTTAATTAAATAAAACAACACATTACAGTAAATGGTTTGAATTTTTGATCACAGGTAAAGATAACAAAGATATTTTTTTGCATCTCATTTTTTTCCTTTTTTTAAAAGGTTGAAATGATTTTAAAGGGTCTGTAGTAACGGAGGTGAACCGAGCAGCTTTTAACAGTTAGCAGCTGGTGGAAGTTAGCAGAGAATGAGAAGAGGTGATTAGCTGTCATGTAACACAGATGCTAATGCTAATTCAGTAACTCACCTGCTGCTCTCTCACCTGCAGTGTGTGATAACTGCTTCCAGCTGAAAAGCATCTGGTTTGGGCTCCTCATCTTGGTGGACATCTTCGTCACGGCATTGGTGATGGCGGTGATCTACAGGTGCACCATCAGCAGGAGCCAGGCCTCCACAAGTAAGAAGGGGGCATTGCTTTAGGTCGTGAGTACTGACCTCTGATGGCGCCGACCGTCTCTGCTTGCAGGTGGTGGTAAAATATTTAAGTGGGCGAAGCCTTTCAGATTTCCCGCAATGCTGCGATCTCAGCGAAGGCGACGCCCACTGGCTTCACCTGACCTGAGGAAGCCAGGACTCGTCGTGGAGACGGGTCATAGCTTCGAGAGCAGAGCCGTTCGGCTGGGAGGTCTTTGAATGCATCGTGAGATGTTTCAGCGCGACGCGAACATGAACATCTGAACATGTTTGTTAGTTTAAGTGTCAAGATGAGGAAGAAGAATATTACAACTGAATAATAACTCACACAATAAATAAATAATCCAAAAGTCATTTTCTCCCGGAAGTCTGAAACCCGTGTTTATCGGATCAGATCGACCCGAGGGGCTGTGGCTGCGACGACGGAACCCCGACAGGAAGTCGGCCATTTTGACTTCAATGTGGGATTTTCCACAGTTGCTGAGATTTATACTTTTATACTTCTGATTTATACTTTTATACCTTTGATTTATACTTTTATACTTCTGATTTATACTTTTATACCTTTGATTTATACTTTTATACTTCTGATTTATACTTTTATACCTTTGATTTATACTTTTATACTTCTGATTTATACTTTTATACCTTTGATTTATACTTTTATACTTCTGATTTATACTTTTATACCTTTGATTTATATTTTTATACTTCTGATTTATACTTTTATACCTTTGATTTATACTTTTATACTTCTGATTTATACTTTTATACCTCTGATTTATACTTTTATACTTCTGATTTATACTTTTATACCTTTGATTTATACTTTTATACTTCTGATTTATACTTTTATACCTTTGATTTATACTTTTATACTTCTGATTTATACTTTTATACTTCTGATTTATACTTTTATACCTTTGATTTATACTTTTATACTTCTGATTTATACTTTTATACCTTTGATTTATACTTTTATACCTTTGATTTATACTTTTATACCTTTGATTTATACTTTTATACCTTTGATTTATACTTTCATACCTTTGATTTATACTTTCATACCTTTGATTTATACTTTTATACCTTTGATTTATACTTTTATACCTTTGATTTATACTTTTATACCTTTGATTTATACTTTTATACTTCTGATTTATACTTTTATACCTTTGATTTATACTTTTATACCTTTGATTTATACTTTTATACCTTTGATTTATACTTTTATACTTCTGATTTATACTTTTATACCTTTGATTTATACTTTTATACCTTTGATTTATACTTTTATACCTTTGATTTATACTTTTATACTTCTGATTTATACTTTTATACCTTTGATTTATACTTTCATACCTTTGATTTATACTTTTATACCTTTGATTTATACTTTCATACCTTTGATTTATACTTTTATACCTTTGATTTATACTTTTATACCTTTGATTTATACTTTTATACCTTTGATTTATACTTTTATACCTTTGATTTATACTTTTATACCTTTGATTTATACTTTTATACTTCTGATTTATACTTTTATACCTTTGATTTATACTTTTATACTTCTGATTTATACTTTTATACCTTTGATTTATACTTTTATACTTCTGATTTATACTTTTATACCTTTGATTTATACTTTTATACTTCTGATTTATACTTTTATACCTTTGATTTATATTTTTATACTTCTGATTTATACTTTTATACCTTTGATTTATACTTTTATACTTCTGATTTATACTTTTATACCTTTGATTTATACTTTTATACTTCTGATTTATACTTTTATACTTAACAGTGTTTTTCAGCCTTTTATAGTGCTTTAAAAATTTTTACAACGTTTTACATCGTTTAACAGTTTTTTATAGCATTTCACAGCGATTTACAGTGTTTAATAATGTTTTAGGTTTAACAGAGTTTTAGGTTTTAGGTTTTGGTTGATCCGCGGCAGACGGATCATTTTCATCTTGTGGTTTGAGCAGAAAACAAAGAATTAACATTCCTGTATTTATCAGAGCTGTTGTCATGGAAACTGTCACATGTTGTTGATATGCTGATTGTCTGAGGTTCTCATACTGTTGGTTGTGTTTGGCAGAGTCTGAGTCCTGAACCGCCGTCCCAGGACCTGAACTCTCCGGTGAACAGGACCAGGTAGAACTACATCTACAGCCTCCCATGACGTCCTGCTTCTTCTCTTTTGGACCCAAACAGAAAAAAAAACTGTCTTCTCATTCTGGTGTCACTCTGGTGTCACTCTGGTAACAGGTTTCAGCAAATCCTGGAGGTGATTAAATGTTGGTGACGATTCGTGTTCCACTACGTTGAATAAAAGATCAAATAAAAGAACAAGCCTTTTGGAGTCGTGACGTCACAATGTGGCTATCGCTGACTCTGTTCCATTGGGGGAGGAGCCGGGGGCTCAGTTTGAAGTCTTCTCTTAACAGGCTTTTATCGGACCGTCATTCATGCCTTAATCTTCATCCTCATGCTCATCCTCACCTTGACCACAGACCTCTTCGTGTCTTTTTTCCGCTGCAACTTTAATTTATCTGCCGTCACCATTCCACCTGCTGACTTCACGGGAGCACTTCCTGTCCCCTCAGCACTTCCTGTCCCTTCAGCACTTCCTGTCCCCTCAGCACTTCCTGTCCCCTCAGAACTTCCTGTCCCCTCAGGTGTGTCCTCTTTCAAAGCCTTTCATGCTTCTGCCTTTGGGATGTCATAACATTACAACCATTAACTGGCACACACACACACACAAAATCAGCCAAAACATTAGAACCAGTATTCTTAAGTAAAACCAGTGGCTAACAGAAAAAGAAAGAATGTTTACCTCTTAAACAATGTTAAGTGCATTATAAATTAAATGTACTATTATTATTATTATTATTACTAAACGTGTATGGGAGAAAAGAAACTTAAGTAAAAAACATGTCATCCTGAAAAAAAGAGAGTTTTGTTTGTCAAGAATAAACTTTATTGTTCATTCATGAGTTGACAACTATACAGCAAAGGAGACAAACGGAGAATCAATAACAGATGGGACAAAAAACATAACCATTAAAAATATCACAGATGAACTTGTTCAGTCATGTGGAGGATCGCGAGCCTCTACTTCCTGTTGGTCCTCAGGACATCATACGGTTCCTTCTGGACATCTTTGAGATAAAGTTCCTGTCGGAGGAAGCGCGGCGTTAGAACGTGTAAGTGAATACAAATGTGAAATGCATTATAAATTAAATGTATTATTATATCATTATTATTATTAATACGTCCTGATCAGTTGAATTTCATCAGGTTAGACGTTACCTGGTACGTGTCGTTGGGGGTTCTATTCCCACCTTCACTGGAAACCAGCGGCCGTCTATCAGCAGAGTCTGTGGCAGAGGTTAAGAGTCACATGTCCACAAACAAAATCTGTGGAGCTAAGCAGCTAGCTGTGGAGCTAAGCAGCTAGCTGTGGAGCTAAGCAGCTAGCTGTGGAGCTAAGCAGCTAGCTGTGGAGCTAAGCAGCTAGCTGTGGAGCTAAGCAGCTAGCTGTGGAGCTAAGCAGCTAGCTGTGGAGCCAGTCATGTAGTAAATATCATAAATTACAGTTACATAGCACCAAACTGCTAACTATAAAGCTAACTATAAAGCTAACGGGGGGTTCGGGATGGGGCCGATAGGGTGGTGTGCCTTGGCCCTCCCCCAGGGCCCCTGGGGGAGGGACTTTCCGGGGACCAAGGCTCGTTTGTCGCACCTGGGGACCTGTGGTGCTGTAAGGTTTGCGTCCCGGGTGTTTTTGTGGCTTGGGGGGCTGACTGACTGTCTGGCTTCTGTTGGACGCTGCAGGGGGTCCCGTGCATTGGAGGGTGTCCCTGCATGATCCCGGCCCAACACACCAGCATCTACTGTGACCGATCTACAGCGTTGATCAGGGCCCCCAGTGGCTGCTGAGCCAGAGTTTGAGGTCAACATCGTCGCTCTGCGTTTGGTTCTATGAACTCTTCAGGCTCTGGGATGGCTGGGGGGCACGGAACACAGACCCCTACACCTCACCTAAGGTTACTGCCAGTTTTTCGTCTTTGTTTGTCTTGTTTTGTTTTTATGTTTCACAGACGGTTGCTCACGCCGTCTTTGATAGGAAACAGGTACAAGTTCCTAATCAAGAGTAGTAGGCTGGTCTTTCAAGGGGGGCTGGTGAAGGTCACATGACCACACTCACAGAAATAACAGCTGTCTATTACAAGATCAAACGGCAACGTTTTTACCAAATCTGGGCATAAATCCTGAGATTCTCTTCAGACACACTGAACTTTTTTTTTTTCAATTTATAAAAAAGAAATACTTAAATTACTGCACTCACTGTATTACTGTAGCTACATAACCAGTTATGTAGCTACATAACCAGTTATGTGCTTTAATTACATAGAGATAGCAACATGGCTAACCAGACGGCCAACTCAATTCCTTACCTCTATAGCTGAAAACCAAGATACCTTCAAAGCTAAACACATAGATTATAGTTAGCTAGCTGAGCGACAGACACTCCTTACTTTTCCTGTGAGCCTTGGTTGGTCCGCTGACCCTACTATGGGATGCGATCAGATAGACAGCGACTCCAATGCCGATGGTCACCAGCAGGTTTCCTATGGTGAGGCCTATTTTGGACGGCAGGTCGAGCTGGACGCAGTTATCACAGGCTAAAAGCACACAGACACCATCAGAGTCCGTAAAGTCACCTACAACATCAGGTGTCTGAATGAATGTTTGAATATTAACGTCATAAATACTCACTTTGGAATTTGATGTAAAGTTTTGGTGGATCATCGTCCTTGTGTATTGGCTCACAGGAATACTCCCCCGTGGACTCGTCACGGAAGTCCACCCTCTTTACCGTTTCTCCGCTTGGTGAAAACATTTGACTTCCGTTGCTGCAGCTCGGAACTATCTCATCAGAGAAGCTTCTCACGGTTATTTCTGTGCCGGAAACTTTTAGACGAATACAAAACTAACAAAGTTAATGAAGGGATATTCTTCAATCAACACGTTAACAGATTTAACAACGTGATGATTTAAGATTCTTACCGAAGGCATGGCAGACAGAGGCTGCAGGACCAAACGACATAATTGCTAACATGTCTGTGAGGCGTTCAAGGACCTGCTTATTTAAACCACCCACATTAAGAGACTTCTTTGAAAACAGTTAAACGTCTGTGAGGCGTTCAAGGACCTGCTTATTTAAACCACCCACATTAAGAGACTTCTTTGAAAACAGTTGAACGTCTGTGAGGCGTTCGAGGACCTCCGTCAATAAACCACCTACATTAAGAGGCTTCTTTTAAACAGTTAAACGTCTGTGAGGCGTTCGAGGACCTCCGTCAATAAACCACCTACATTAAGAGGCTTCTTTTAAACAGTTAAACGTCTGTGAGGCGTTCAAGGACCTGGTTATTTAAACCACCCACATTAAGAGGCTTCTTTTAAACAGATAAACTTCTGTGAGGCATTCAAGGACCTGGTTATTTAAAGCACCCACATTAAGAGGCTTCTTTTAAACAGTTAAACGTCTGTGAGGCGTTCGAGGACCTCCGTCAATAAACCACCTACATTAAGAGGCTTCTTTTAAACAGATAAACTTCTGTGAGGCATTCAAGGACCTGGTTATTTAAAGCACCCACATTAAGAGGCTTCTTTTAAACAGTTAAACGTCTGTGAGGCGTTCGAGGACCTCCGTCAATAAACCACCTACATTAAGAGGCTTCTTTTAAACAGTTAAACGTCTGTGAGGCGTTCAAGGACCTGGTTATTTAAACCACCTACATTAAGAGGCTTCTTTTAAACAGTTAAACGTCGGCGAGGCGTTCGAGGACCCTGACCTACCCGTCAGCATCCAGAGCAGCATACAGGTGGACACACTGGACCTCATGCTGATGTTCCTCTCAGCTCTCAGATGTTCCTCTCTTGTGATGGAGACGAGCAGATTCGTCTGACCGCTGGCAGGAAGTGAACAGACGGAGTACAGGAAGTCACGTGACCACCTTTTAGCCTGCAGAAGTTGGTTCAAGAAAGTTCCTTTTTTGATGTTCAACTCTCAGTTGGTTTTATGGGAGGTTGACGATGTCATGATGACAGACATAGAGAGATGTCAAAATGAAAGTGTGTGTGTGTGTGTGTGTGTGTGTGAGAGTGAGTGTGAGGGAGTTGGTGTGTGCGTGTGGAGAGAGACTTTGTCTGTGTGAGGTCAAAGTTTGCAGTGGGTTTTCTTCTAACAGGAAGTGGTTTTGTGTTTCGAGCATCTGTAACTGAAACATAAATGTCAACAGTTTTTGGCGATGATGATGATCAGAGATGAGAAACGAGACGTTGTACACACGGAGTAATCTGTTACTATGTGTGAGTAATCTGTTACTATGTGTGAGTAATCTGTTACTTTGTGTGAGTAATCTGTTACTATGTGTGAGTAATCTGTTACTATGTGTGAGTAAACTGTTACTTTGTGTGAGTAATCTGTTACTATGTGTGAGTAATAAATTACTATGTCTGAGTAATCTGTTACTATGTGTGAGTAATCTGTTACTATGTGTGAGTAATCTGTTACTTTGTGTGAGTAATAAATTACTATGTGTGAGTAATCTGTTACTTTGTGTGAGTAATCTGTTACTATGTGTGAGTAATCTGTTACTTTGTGTGAGTAATCTGTTACTTTGTGTGAGTAATAAATTACTATGTGTGCGTAATCTGTTACTTTGTGTGAGTAATCTGTTACTATGTGTGAGTAATCTGTTACTTTGTGTGATGGTGGGAAGCCGGTTCAGGGGCCAGCGTTGACGGTCATGTGATGTGGGAGTATCGGGATGTTGCGATGGACCAAACCTTTATTACGTACGTGACGCACACAGAACATAAATGTTCAGACAGTCTGTTATCAGATCACGACCCGTGATCGAGACATTCCTCTCGTTCCAACATGGGGGACATCAAACAGTGAACATACGGCGAGTTCAAAGGTCAGAGCGGACAGGAAACTCAGAGCGTTTTGTCTGATTGTCTGCCGTAGCATCATAAAACACAACAAACCATCTCCCGGGGTTCCTCCGAGCGACAGTAGAGTTTAGGACATGACGTGATGGACGTGAGCAGAAACGTAGATTTACTCGTTGGACACCGCCGTAGTCCCGGTTACGCGCTAGAACACAAAATGGTTCTGGGAAGGAGGCTTAGACCGACAGTCCGAGTGTTCCTGGCACCGTCCCCAGGAGTAAGACGAAGACAATGGATGGACGCTCTGACGGACTCAGGAGGCGGTCTGACAGAGGGCGGGGCAGGAAGTCCCGCCCCTCTTCAAGTCGCGTTTTCAGACAAACTTTCTCGTTTTCTCAGGAATGCTGCTGTGATGGACACGCGTCTACGCCAACCAGATCATTTGGTTCCTTCTAGTCCAGATGAGATGCGTGTGGTTGAAGGACAGGAAGTAGATTGAAGGTTCATCTCAGAAACTTTATCCTTCTGTATTTCAGAGGATTGTCGTAGGGTCCTTTGGTAAGACCCTGAACCCGGAGCTCCCCGGGGCTTCACAGGCTCCGCCCACTGCTCCCTCATGGATGGGTAAAATGCAGAGAAGTAATTTCACTATGTTGTTATGTGTGTGACTGTTTGTGATCAATATTCAAATCAAATTCTTCTTCTTCTTTCTTCCTCATTTCACATGCATGCAGTTGTCAGCGTGCGTGATGATGTCACTCAGAGCCAGATCTCCTCGCTGCTGGTGCTGTTCGCTCTGTAGA
The DNA here is from genome assembly GCA_037951165.1 of Lophius americanus. Taxonomy (NCBI): domain Eukaryota; kingdom Metazoa; phylum Chordata; class Actinopteri; order Lophiiformes; family Lophiidae; genus Lophius; species Lophius americanus. The sequence continues at coordinate 171,116 of JBBDHG010000491.1, forward strand.
TGTAGCCCACCATCGGGTATCTGGCAAAACCTGGAGACCAAGAGAGAAAGCATTCACACCAAACCATGAAGCTCCGCCTCCTGAAGTCCATGTCTGACGATAAAGTAGTCCTTGATCTCTGGCAGCATAGACCAACGATATGTCCTCCCCCTTCTCCTCCCCCTTCTGCTCCCCCTCCTCCTCGCTCTTCAGGTGGCCAGCCTCTCCGACTGTGGAGTCAATCAAGAGAACATTTCACCGACCCCACCGAGGAGAAAATTAGCTTAGCTTAGCATAAAGACTAACCACATGGGGAAATGGCCAGTGCACCAAATCAGGCTTAGTCCTGGAGACCTCCAGATAAACCCCCCCCAACATCGTATTCAAAGAGGAGGTTTGACCGCGTCCCAGGCCGCGCCTCATGAGTGCTGTACCTCTGCTCGGCGTGCTGAGGTCATTGAGCTTCATGTTGGGGGGCAGAGACATGTTCTCTCTGGGGATGCGGGTCTCTTCCACAGGTCTCAGAACCAGGGAGTCCCTGCAGGGGGGACAGTCACATGAGTTCCTTCCAATGAGGCAGCGTGTGGCCTAACGAGGCGGGGTGTGACCTAACGAGGCAGCGTGTGGCCTAACGAGGCGGGGTGTGGCCTAACGAGGCGGGCGATGGGACCTTACCGCTTGTCAGTCATGATGATCTCCAGCGGCTCGTCTGTAAAGGAACACAAAGAGGAATCACCTGCTGAAGGTCTGATGTTTGCTGCGGTCCACGCGGCTGCCTGGTTCTCACCAAAGGACTTCTTCTTGTTTTTCTGCATGAGGCAGAGGACCATCAGGCTCAGGAAGAGGAGGACCACGAACGCCATGGTTACTCCCGTCACAATCCTTACTATGGGCACCTCCACCCGAATCTGCAAGAACTCTGAGGACACAATCAGAGACACAGCTGAAGTGACGATGTTGTCCGACTCCACGAACCTCCGTAACGTCCGTCTGCACCACTGACCTGCCAGCGTGAACTTCTTCTGCGCCGTTCCCACACTGTTGCTGGCGTTTAGAAACACGTTCCCCGATAGGCCAGTGAGATTAGCCTTCAGCGTGTGATTGGTCAACCAGGAGGGGCTAAGTGAGTCAAGGATGAAGAGGTCGGAGCTGTTTGCCACCAGCTGGCCGGATCGGTCCACGAAGCTGATGGTGGCGGGCGGGTTGGACCGTACCAAAGCGAAGAGGACCAGAGAGAGGCCGGAGTCTGCGGTGTGGTTGTACTGGGCGTTCACCCCGAGGATCTCTGGTCTAACTGGGTGAGACAAGGGACCGTGTTCACCTGTTCCTTAAATAGCACAGTCCGTCACAGACCACATTCACCTGTCCGTCACAGACTGTGTTCACCTGCTCCTCACAGACCATTTCACCTGATCCTCACACACCACATTCACCTGTCCGTCACAGACTATGTTCACCTGCTCCTCACAGACCATTTCACCTGATCCTCACACACCACATTCACCTGTCCGTCACAGACCACGCTCACCTGTTCCTCACAGACCACGCTCACAGACCATGTTCACCTGTTCCTCACAGACCACGCTCACCTGTCCGTCACAGACCACGCTCACCTGTTCCTCACAGACCACGCTCACAGACCATGTTCACCTGTTCCTCACAGACCACGCTCACCTGTCCGTCACAGACCATGTTCACCTGTTCCTCACAAACTCACATTGGACGTTGAGGATGATGGTGGCGTTGTAGCTCACTCCTGTCCTGGGATGTGAGGCCACACACACCAGTTCCCTGTCCCACCTGTGGACCTGCAGAGAGAAGCTGCTGTTCTTATTGGTTGCTGGCGTCATGAAGTCAGAGACACGCTGCGAGGTCATCATCAGCCGGCCAAATTTGTCTGACGTCTCTCCCTGCCGCTCCCCATTCAGGTACCACATTAACAGGGGCGGGGCCTGGGAATCCCAGCCGTCTGATTGACAGTGGAACTGGTATGTTGTTTTCTCCTGCAGTGTCAAAACTGCCTGGTGCTGTCCGTCAATTTTCAGGGCGGGCTCAATTGCACCTGTTACAGAGAGGGAATGAGAAGGAGAGAGAGATTTGTCCCAACACAGCAATCATCAGATAAATATAAATACAACAGAGCGACTAAAAACAAACAAACAAACATCAACAACCTTACAGTAAACATCCCAATAGAGACAATAAACAGACCCGTCAACAACAGAACCGTCAACAACAGACAACAGACCCGTCAACAACAGACCGGTCAACAACAGACCCGTCAACAACAGAACCGTCAACAACAGACAACAGACCCGTCAACAACAGACCCGTCAACAACAGACCCGTCAACAACAGAACCGTCAACAACAGAACCGTCAACAACAGACAACAGACCCGTCAACAACAGACCGGTCAACAACAGACCCGTCAACAACAGAACCGTCAACAACAGACAACAGACCCGTCAACAACAGACCCGTCAACAACAGACCCGTCAACAACAGACAACAGACCGGTCAACAACAGACAGGTCAACAACAGACAACAGACCCGTCAACAACAGAACCGTCAACAACAGACCCGTCAACAACAGACCCGTCAACAACAGACCTGATCAGCGTTTGATTTTGTCAGTTGGGCCACAAAGTAAAAAAGTAAAAACAACATTTTCGGTTTTCAGTACCAGAGTACTTTACTCTGAGTTTCAGAAACAAAAGTATAAAAAAAGATATATATATATATATTTATATATATATATAAAAAAAGATATATATATATATATATATATATATATATATATATATATATATTTTTATATATATATATATATATATATATATTTTTATATATATATATATATATATATATATATATATATATATATATATATATATATATATTTTTATATATATATATATATATATATTTTTATATATATATATATATATATATTTTTATATATATATATATATATATATATATATATATATATATAATTTAAAAAAAGTAACAATCAAAAAGAAGAAAAGTAAAAGGAACAATTAGTCAAAACATGCCATGAATTGGGAGTTTGTTTTGAAAGAGTAAGGAGGACAAAGTCCAGATATTTGGGTTAAAAAGCTTGGAGATAAAGTAGAAAGTTGTCAAAAGTGAAATTAAAACTTCACAGAACAGATACCTAAAAACTCTCCTGGATTAAGGGAGTATTTGTACTCTATTTCTCACATAGTATATACGTAAAAGCCGCTCGTCTCAAAGTAAAAAGAAAACCCTTATTAAATAAAATAAATTATCCATAAAGTAGAGAAAATAAAGTATTTTTACTCAATTACGTATAACCTCTGGAGACTGGCTAGTCGTATGCTAAGCTAAGCAACAAAACAGTGTTGTCACCTGTCAGAGATAAAACCAGGAGAGCAGAGGCCGACGCCCACAAGCACAGGTAAACATGCTCCATGCTGGTCCACCTGAGAACCTGCCGGGAGAAGAAGGTGGAGAACAGTGAGGTTCACGATGATCCCTCAGCAGAAACAGTTTGATTATCTATCACGCACTCACTGGTGGGTCATGTGACCTGTGAACACCTGGTGACGCTGGAGAGCGATTAGATCTTATCTGCAGACAGAAACTACATCAGCTCCACCCGCAACGGTCACTCAGCTGGAGCTCCATGGCAGCAGGAGGTGGAGCAGTTGAAGGAACACAGAAGGTCTCTGCAGCAGCTCCAGAATCAGCTTCATCAGCTGCAGGAGCAGACAATGAAGCCGGAGGAGGAGAGGAAGAACTTCCACCTTTAATGATAAGAAACATCCACCCTTACCGCCAAAGAACATCCACCCTTACCGCTGGGGCTGCAGGCTGATATCTTGGTGGACAAACAAACAGATCTGATCATCGACTCTGGGATCCATGACTTCAGCCTGAAGAGTCTCTGCAGTGCAGATGAACAGACCAGAGCAGCAGAGCACAGCACGCTCCACCCACCCAGGAGCTGTAAATACTGACATGCTCCACCCACACAGGAGCTGTGAGTACTGATACGCTCCACCCACACAGGAGCTGTGAGTCCTGACACACTCCACCCTCACTGGAGCTGTGACTCCTGCCATGCTCCACCCAAACAGGAGCTGTGAGTCCTGGCACACTCCACCCAAACAGCTGAAGTTAAACAACGTTGCTAGTTATTGCAGCTAACAGCTAATGCTAGTGCCCAGTAGAAGTCCTAGAATATTCTAGAGTGGTGATGATGTCATTTTACAAAGTAATCTGTAATTGTTTTGAGTAATCTGTTTATATGTATGAGTAATCTGTTACTGTGAGTAATCTGTAACTGTTTTGAGTAATCTGTTTATATGTATGAGTAATCTGTTACTGTGAGTAATCTGTAACTGTTTTGAGTAATCTGTTTATATGTATGAGTAATCTGTTACTGTGAGTAATCTGTAACTGTTTTGAGTAATCTGTTTATATGTATGAGTAATCTGTTACTGTGAGTAATCTGTTACTGTTTTGAGTAATTACTGTGTGTGAGTAATCTGTTACTGTGAGTGAGTAATCTGTTTATATGTATGAGTAATCTGTTACTGTGAGTAATCTGTTACTGTTTTGAGTAATTACTGTGTGTGAGTAATCTGTTACTGTGAGTGAGTAATCTGTTTATATGTATGAGTAATCAATTACTGTGAGTAATCGGTTACTGGTTTGAGTAATCTGTTACTGTGAGAGTAATATTTCTCTCCTCAGAGGATGTTTCTGACCTATCACAGAAACATGAATGTAAACAATCTGAATTTGTTCCTTAACTCTGACACAAACTACCACATCTGTCCACCAGAGGGCGCTACATGCTAACTACCGGCTCTGGCTGACACACAGGACCCGGCATAGACCGTTTAAAACACAAAAACAAACCTCAGAGGCATTCCCGCTTATTCTCCTCGTGTTTAAGATTTAGTAACCTGATCTATGATTGGAGGTTCCACAACTCATCAGCTGTAGTTTGGTTCATTCATTTTCCGCAAACGATTTGTTTCTCATTTCTAAGAAGATTTTTTGCTGATGCAAGAAAAGAAACACCACACTATAATAACCTTTAAATTATTCATTTATTTATTTATATATATTTATTTATTCATCTCAGTTTGGTTGATATTCTTTTACTCGTTGTTGCACTTTAGTATTTTTTATAATGAACATAAAAGCAAATAAAAACAAAAATAAACAAATACAAAATAGAATAACCTAAAAACAAGAGCAGAGAGCTGGAAGAGAGAATGGAGAAGATAAAGGAAGGATGGAATGAAACTGAAGGAGGGGTGGAAGATTATAGAGGAATGGAAAGAAGACGGGGGGGATGAGAAAAGATGAAGGAGGGATGGAGAGAAGATGAAGGAGGGATGGAGAAAATAATTCTTCTTACTGGTCACCAGTTTAGACCAGCTGGTCCTGGTTCTAGTTCCTGTCCCCTGTGGGATGTGGTCCATTCCTCATAATGTCCCGACCTCCTTGACCAAACAGAAAAACCTGCTGCGGTCCCAGTTGGACCAGTTAGAACCATCTAGTCCTGCTTGAGATCATGAGGCTCCTCCCATCCTCCAGCACGCCACAAACAAAGAAAACAGGGAGGGCTGGGTAATAGTTCCTCCTTGGTTAGCGTGGTGACAGGTTCGTTCTGGAGGTCTGCGTCTGCCCTAAATGATGTCGGCTATTTTACACCTTATTTATTCAAGTCTCTGGAGCGCCCTGACCCCCTGACCCTGACCCGCCCCCGGAGTCTGTCACATCGACGGCGGCGAGAAGGACACGCACGACGACATCACTGAAATGATACAACACAAAGTAACCTCCTCTTTTCAAGTGTCTCCATAGAGTTACATCAAAATAACAACGAAGACGTCCTCTTCCTCCTCACTTCCTCCTCCGGATGTGCTCTTCCTCCTCACTTCCTCTTCAGGACATCCTCTTCCTCCTCGTTTGCGGAGAAATCTTCAAACACCAACAGGAAATGGTAAAAACGTCCCAGCGACGTCTAAAACAATGAAAGGCTTTGAGCTTTCTATACATAACTGTACAAGGAAAGGGGGCTGGAAACTACCCACAATGCAACATGTTGTCACCGACATGGCAGAGGAGGAGTGTGAGAGGGGTGAAGGGGAGTGAGTGCAGAATTAAAGAGCGTCTTCTTTTAAAAAACGTAGAGAAGAGGCGAGGAGCGACTCAGCCATCAACAAGAAATAAAAACAGGATGAAGAAAAAACAACCAATCAGAGAGTTGCTTGTCCTGTGATGTCATTGAGGTCCATCTTCAGAGTCACCTGGCCCCTCCGCTCACCTCACATATACTTTGTGGCGGCGGCGGCATTGACCAGTGTTATTACTGATGATGTATCTGATGGAAGAGGAGGGGTGGGCGTGGTCAGGGGGGTGGAGCTGAACCCCAGTCTATAGAAGATGTGAGGTGAAAAGAGGAGACGCAGGAAATGCTGGCACTTTGACTTCTGCCCCCGTCCCTCTAATTAGGACACCCACTCACAGGAGACCCCCCCCCCCTGCCAGACTGCCCCCCTTAGGACATATGGAGACAGACAGATGGACGTAGAGCACCCCCCGCTGGGGCAGACGGCGTGGCGATGCTCAACTCAAGATGGCTGATGTGGACTGCTGGACACAGGAAGAATGTCGTCCTGCAAGACAGACAGAATGTGAGATCATGTTCAGACTTTTCCAACCTTTGCCAAAGGTCACAGTTCATTTCATCTGTCCCGTGTCTTTCTGTCCTATCTGTTTCCCGTGTCTCTCTCTCTCCTATCTGTGTCCCTCTCTCCTATCTGTGTCCTGTGTCTCTCTCTCCTATCTCTGTCCTGTGTCTCTCTCTCCTATCTGTGTCCTGTGTCTCTCTCTCCCATCTGTGTCCTGTGTCTCTCTCTCCTATCTGTGTCCTGTGTCTCTCTCTCCCATCTGTGTCCTGTGTCTCTCTCTCCTATCTGTGTCCTGTGTCTCTCTCTCTCCTATCTGTGTCCTGTGTCTCTCTGTCCTGTCTGTGTCTCACTGGCTGTTGGACACAGAAGAACGTATCTATGTTTCACACACTCTTACTTCATATTTATTACACTTTGCCTCCTGTTCTTCGGAATTTACTTCCTGTTTTTTGGAAATAGTTTTTCTAACATGACTATTGTTTTAATCTTAGACTCCCTGTTTGTGACTGCCAGGTGTGTCAGTTACCTGTGCTACACTCCGGCCTGCTCCATGCTGTACTGCAGGTCAGGTGGTTTGTAGCTGAGCATCATGTCACTGGTACAGGAGGAGGGGAAACACGTGGAGGGGTGGAGCTCACCTTCAACGTCACACACTGCAGGTAAGCACAAAGACCTGTAGGATATAGTTATAGAATCCTCCCACTCACACACCTATGGGATGTAGGTGGACTCACCTGAATCCTCCCGTTGATGGAGCTGCTGACTTCCTGTAAGGGACGTCTGGCTGAGGATGTCCGACATGCGGGCCGAGCTCAGAGCCTTTCCAGCCAGCAGACTCATCCCAGACATGGATTCCACTTGATCCTGGAAGGAGTTTTTGGTTTTAGAAGGTGTCACAGTATAATCGGTAGGTTTTAATACAGCTAACATGCTATGAACCTACTACTAATTACGTATTGCTAATCTATTGCTAACTACCAATGGCTTACACGCTACTTATCAACTGCTATAATGCTACCAACCAGCTACTAACATGTTATTTACCTACCGGTAACATGCTATAAACCAATGGCTAACATGCTACTAATCTACTGCTAACATGCTACAAGCCAACGGCTAATATATTGCAATGCTAACAGGCTTCTATGCTAAGAAATTACTATCATTCTGCTAGGTTAATTACCTATGGCCACATGCTATCAACCTACTGCTTATAATACACTTCTAACATGCTACAAACCCACTGCTAAAATGCTACAAACCAATTACCAGCTATTACTAGCAATTACCAGCAATTAACCAGCTTAAATTCTGCTAGCCTACTGCTAACATGCTTCCAACCCGCATGCTACAGACCAATAGCTAATGTACTACTAACCTACTGCCAACATGCTACTCCTATTAGCCTTCTGTTAACATTGTACAAACCATCAGCTAACACATTGCAATGCTAACAGGCTGCTAAGCTAACCTGGCTGTCATATATGATCAGTGTGTTCGCTCACATAGGCGTCATCACATGTCTGGATGGTGTGGTGGCGCTGCAGCGGTCCTCTGGACCTGTGAGCTTCGCCTTGAAGACCTTGAGTGTAGCCCACGCCGTTATGATCCGGCACCTCCATAGGCTGCCCAGGGGGCCGACACTCCAGCTGCTCCGAGTCTGACCAGAAACAAGAGAAACAAAAAATTATTTAAAGTTTGCAATAGCTTCATTATAAAAAAGGCTGACTATAAGAAGGCACCATCAATAGAGCTCAGATACCCGTGAGATGCCATGGTCGCCATACTTCACAGCCATTAAGCTGGAAGTTTTAATAAAAACAGAGACGCAGCTTCAGCAGAGAAGGAGAGAAATCTGACGTGGGAGCGAAGGTATCTACTAGCTTTACCGTATTTTTCTCTGAATATTTGGTGACAAGGTGGTGGAATCAAACAAGAGAACGGTTAAAATGAAAGACAATTCCAGAGTGAGTGAGAGATTATCCTTATAATTGATTCCAGCGGTTTAACATTTGTTTCTGGGAACCAGTTGTATTCAAACAGCTTTGTGATTTTGACGCCGGTCAGGAACGGACGAAACCTACCAGGATATAGTCCCTTCTCCTGATGCTGGCTCCCAACACGCTGCTAACACGCTACTGACATGCTGCTAACCCGCTTCTGATACATTGCTAACACATGGTTAACATACTGCTAATTGCCACAAATTGCTGTGCGTATCTAAATGTGTGCCGTCGTGGGTTCTAGTCTCACCTCTAGATCCCGTGGGGCCCCTCATGTAGCCACCATGCCTGTGTGTCGGCGAGCTGTAGGGTGGGGACCCACCACCGGGGGGGCCCAGGTGCTCGGAGCCATCAGCCTTGGTTAACAGCCCCTCGTGTGGATGGTGGTACCCGGATGGGACCTCGTCCTCCTCCATGCTTTCCGAGTGAGGTAAACTGGGTGGCGGGGCATCCGGGGGGCGAATCTGAAGGAGATGTTGGTAATGTTGGCCCCCGGAGGCCCCCTGTGCTGTCTGGGGTTCCAAACTCTCCCCCTGGCTCACCTGCCGGAGGAGCAGCATCTCTCCATACTCCTGGGGGGCCCCGCTGGGAGGTGTGGGGGGCGCTTGGCACGGCCGGGGATTCTGTCTCTTCAGCAGGGTAGCCAGGTCCTGGAGAGGCAATCTGGGGTCAGCATGTCCCGTTAAGGAGTGGCGAGGGGACAGGAGGCCCTGCAGAGTGGGAGTGACGTGCTGCTGAGGGGGTCGGTAGTCAAGGGGAGTCGGTGAAAGCAGTGCCTGTTGTAGCGAGGATGGGGTCCCGTAGCTGCCGGCCCCCACCGCACCGCTCTGGTAGGCCTCCAGACCCGGGACTTTGAGGGAAGCTCCCTGCAAGTAGGGGCTGTAGGAGGTGGCGCGGGATGCGGAGTCTCCAGAGAAGAGGTGGGGGTTGAACTGCGTCTGGTCGTAGCCAGAGGTGAAGCGGCCGAGGCTGCGACTGGAGGGAAAAAGGGGGGGGGGGGGGGGGTTAGATGCAACTCTCTGATACAGAAACAGGAAATACATCAACTAGCCTTTTGCTATACACAAGCTAACAAGCCAGCCTCATTCACCGAGAGGAGGGTAAGGCCACGCCCCCTCGGTGAAGGCACTGCTGGTGACGGACTGATGATGTCACAGGATCTCCTACACTACCATCCAGGAGGTTAATATCCAAAGACTTACCCAGTTTTACTGAAGATGATGTCATCAGACATTCACGTTAACATTCATTCTAACAAACAGCGCCGGCCCCCCACCCCTGAGACACAAACTCAAAGTAACATTTATAATTGGGGGGTGGGAGGGGCAGTGACAGAAACACGGAGAAAACAGAAACAAATATAAAACATGACAAAAAATTGGCGTGCAAAGATAAAACGAGGAGGAAACAGTCCACAGGTAGGCCGCTTTCACCTGTGTGACTCAGCGTTGTCAGCACTCAGCTGCTTTCCGAGGACCCTGTGTCCACCTGGCGTGGACAAGAAGCTGCCTGGTCTCTGTGTCCCCATGCCCAGCTCCACTTCCTGCACCTGAATTGTCACCTGTGTAAACAGTGACGTCATTAAGAGCCAATCGGCACAGAGAAGTCATATGATTGGCCGTCTGCGGTCACCTGTTGCTGAGGGACACCCTGGGCCAATGGGGCAGGGGGACGAGAAGACACTGCTTGTTGATTGGTCAGAGAGGCTCGAGGCAGGCCTGAGGGAGGTGGACTCCCACTCTGAGTCTGGTACAGAGCCGGAGGAGCATGTTGGTACTGGACTGCTGATGGACCTGAGGGGGGGCACAGAGGGGGAGGGTCTCTCTGATTTGCTAACAAAGTAGTGATGTCAATGTGCCTCACTTTTCCAGATAAACTGGAGCCAACATGACTACCAATGACAGTCCAGGGCCAGATAATCTGGTACTGATGACTCTCCCAGAGCGACAATCTGGATTAAACACTGGTGCCGACGATTGACCCAGACCTGATCATCTGGAATCAGTATCAGTGCCGATGATGGTTCGGGACTAGCTAATCCCAGGCCAGCTGCCTTTGGATGAGTCTATCCACACCGAACATGTTTGTAAAATCTGAGTGAACGTGAAAAACAAAATGGGCGACGCCGTGACGAACCGTGACCCGGCATCATGCCTGCTGAGCCAGGAGGAGGGCTCTGATTGGGCGGTCTGAACAGGTGGTTACTGGGATGTGTTGGCGGAGGACTGGAGGGCTGGATCCGTAATCTGAGAGAACAGGAGGACACATACAAAGTTAGTCCACTGCGGTGCTCTACGCCATCGCCATCGTGGCTGAGGTGTACCTCTGAAGCTGGTGGGTCAGGTGACTGGGCTGGTTCTCTCCATGGCCTAAAGACAGAGCCTGCAAGGGAACAGGGACATAGGTGACACAACAGGTGATAAACTTTGAAAAACTATATGAGGGTGACTGGAAGGTGGGCTTACCGACAGGGGTGCATAGGTACTGACAAGTGGGTGTAGGTACTGACAGGGGTGCGTAAGTACTGACAAGTGGGCGTAGGTACTGACAGATGGGCGTAGGTACTGACAGATGAGCATAAAATACTGACAGGTGGGCGTAGGTACTGACAGGGGGGCGTAGGTACCGTCAGGTCGGCGTAGGTACTGTCAGGTGGGCGTAGGTACTGACAGGGGGCATAGGTACTGACAGGGGGCATAGGTACTGACAGTGGGCGTAGGTACTGACAAGTGGGCGTAGGTACTGACAAGTGGGCGTAGGTACTGACAAGTGGGCGTAGGTACTGACAAGTGGGCATAGGTACTGACAGGGGGCATAGGTACTGACAGTGGGCGTAGGTACTGACAGGGGGCATAGGTACTGACAGGGGGCGTAGGTACTGACAGGGGTGCGTAGGTACTGACAAGTGGGCGTAGGTACTGACAGGGGGGCGTAGGTACTGACAGGGGGGCGTAGGTACTGACAGGGGGGCGTAGGTACTGACAGGGGGGCGTAGGTACTGACAGGGGGGCGTAGGTACTGTCAGAGTGGGCGTACCTGGATCTGCTGGTGGAGGATCTGCTGCTCCTGCTGGTAGATGATGTGCTGCTGCTGCGTGTGCTCCAGGAACCTGTCGTCCTGCTGGGCGGCGTACATCTTCTGGAGCTGCTCACACTCCTGCAGCAGACAGGAACCACAGGAGACCTTTTTTCTCTACTTCTACTAAATGATGTTGAACAGAGAGATTAATGCACAATCTTTCTTTAAGGGACTTAGATTTAACAAATGATCACATTCATCATTTCTTTCTTTTGGATCTTGTAAAAAATGTTCCTCTTACTTCTTCTAAATGAGTTTGTTGAATTGAAGCACATTGAGAAAGATGTGATTGTTAATGCAGTACCTTAAAATGTAAATTAAAAACACTCGAACTCGCCGAGTGGAAACATGCTGAACGGCTCAGGGAGACACGACATCACTGCTGGGGGATTACCTGAGAGGGTTTGGTGAGAGGATAATCACCATGTCTGCCGGGGGGCGTCATCACGTACCGACACCTCAGGATGATCAATCCTCCATCGCTAAGAAGGCTAACACGTCACCTCACTGTTACCAGCTGCTTTTAAATCTACAGGTTTTATTCGCTTATGTTAGCATGTCTGCAGCTGCTCTAGCTAACGTTAGCACGTCTGCAGCAGCTGTAGCTTGTTATCACATCTGCAGCAGCTCTAGCTAACGTTAGCCTGTTTGCAGCAGCTCTAGCTAATGTTAGCACGTCTGCAGCAGCTGTAACTAACGTTAGCACGTCCGATAGCAGCTCTAGCTAACGTTAGCGCGTCTGCAGCAGCTTTTTGTGAGAAGCTGAACCTTCCCATTATGCCTAAGTGAGGCGGCGACAAGTGATGACATGGTAACGTTATTAATCATCTAATAGGATAAATTGTTGGTGGTGGCATTTTTCACTCTCGGCATTTATTAGCGCTAGCTTCAAGACACAACCCAGCCGACATTCCTGAGCAGCATGTACCTGAAATAATATTATCCAGAAACTGAAGCACCAATTATGGGACCATTAGTGAATACCAGGTCTCAGTCCCAAACTGAGTAGAACTGAACAGACCCTAGAACCTGCTACCCGTAGAGCCGTTTGATGACCGTCCTGCTGTGTGTATGTGTAAACAACCCTGTCTTCGGTCAGTCTCTAGCCTTAGCTTAGCATCAGGCTAAGACGTAATGTCTGTGGGTCAGACATAGCTATGGTCTTGAGACATCGATGATACAAAGACAACTCAGACTATGTGATTTCTCCCACAACGAGGTAAAGGTGCTGATCGATGACATCAGCCGGGCGCGGCCCTACCTGTTTGAGCTGCTTGATGAGGCTGCTGTTCTCCAGGTGAGCCTTGAAGGCCTGAATGGTGGCGGCACCATCAGAGAAACGTCTGACTGGAGAGAAGCGCTCCATAGGGAGATGAAGAGTGTTGCAGTCCTTATAGCTGGACCTGTGACACACACACACACACACACACACACACACACACACACACACACACACACACACACACACACACACACACACAACAAGACAGGTAACACACAAACAAACACACATGACAGATAACACACACCCACACACACACACACGCACAATTAAACAGGAATCGACTAACCAATCTTGCCTCCTCATCCAGCCTGTCAATAATGATGTGATCAACAGTTACGGGGTTAGAACACCAGCAGAAACTCAACGACTCACCAAGACCACCGGGTTCTAAGGATCACAGTCAGTCCTACTTTTCTGGTACTGATGCGATTAACAAAAGGATTATAAGTTCCTTAAAAAATCTTCGTCTGGTCTAAAAACAATCCATGAAAATTTTCTTCAGAAGGAGACCTGATGCTCGGTGGACCAGGGCTCGAGACTAACGGCGTCCCGTCTTCCCGGGACGTTGCTACGGTTAAAGCCAGGGGGCGCTGCTGCTTCGTTTTCATCAAGCTCAAATACACACCAGAAGTCAGAGTGCGGAACAGCGTACCATACTGTGTTTTTGTTAACTTCCTATGGCTAACGTTCGTTCGCGTACAAATCTGAAAAGGACACCGTGAACTCTTTATGGACAAGGGTTGCTAACGCTAATCTCTCTACAAATAGGCATTAGGGGAGATAGTTAGCCGCAAACTCTTAAGCTAGCTATTTGTAGCCGACAGCCAAACATTCCTGCTGCGTTTGACAGAGCGCAAACAGCTTATTGAGCTAATGTAAGCTAACTGCAGACAGAGCTAACTAACGAGCCATGTGTTATTTCTGCGCACCGATCAGGCACATCCTCTTAAACTGCAGGTTTTTGCCACATCGAACAAAGTTATGATGAAGCTCTCAGTGAGACACTTTTTTGAATTAATAACGTCATTTTAAACGCACAAGCAGACGCTCCGCACAACCGCCACACTTCTTTGCAGGAACACAAATTCTACTTTTGTGAAACACACTTAATTCAAACTCCTCACAAAAACTAAATACAACTCAAGGGCATACGGGTTAGTCTTGCCACCTTTACCGCAACAACGAACCCTGATGTGGTTGTAATAAAAGTCAGTTTCTCTTTCATTAGTTGTTGATCAAACTAATTTCAACACAATATAAATGTACGTTTGTGTCTTTTACTGCGGTGTTTTTCAGAAGTAATGAATGACTTTTTTGATCATATTAAATATATTCTATTTCTCCACAGAAACAAAGCAGCTCTTTCTTGTCTGACTGTTTGTATTTGTAATGCCACTAACAACAACAACAACAACTATAGATGATTTGAAGGCAGTAAAGAAACAGTGTGATTTTGGGACAGTGATGAAAAGTTAGTCTGGAGCCCTGAGCTGGAGTTTTCTTGTGGACTGGTTTGATAACCGGGTCACTGGAGAATCAATCCTAGAACCAAACAGTATGAAGGTGTGGTGGGAATCAGGAGCAGCTCAAACTGGATCTACAACCTACGGAGATGGACCCCCCTCCGAGGGGAATCCCTGCTGACAGAAGAATCCTCCCAACCCCTGTGAGATGACATCATCTGTGTGATGACATCATCTGTGTGTGTCGTCGTGCATATACAGCTTGTGTACCCTCACCGGGTGTGTGTGTCGGGGGCCCAGCCCCCCCTCTGGCGGGGGCCCTGGGGCCGCTGCGACTCTGCCGAGGGTTCGCCATGCGATGTGCTTGTGAGCGCGTGCGTCGTGTGCCGCTTGGAGCGGTTCGCCAGGTACCTGGGCCGCAAGGAGGGGGGAGGATGGGGTGAGGATGGGAAACAGGAAGCAGCGCTCGTCAGCTCTCTGTCCTCATTGGCTTATAGATGGGAGGGAAGGCCCGCCCCTTCCAATCTATGCCAATGTTTGCTATCAATCATATCATGTCAGCCAATCAGAAGCAAAGTCAGACCATAAATGACGTCAGAGTCGACGGCGTCCCACCACTCCACGTGTTACTGGTCGGCGAGTCTCGGGTTTGCAAAGCGTCAGCGTTAGCAGAGCGAAGAGGGCAGAGAAGGATTTGGTGCTGAAGTCAGAAGACAAGAAGCTGCTGACGGAGAGTCGCAGCAAAAGGACTCAGATTGGAACAGAAAGCGCATCGATGAGATGGAACGAGAGCAAAGATGGAAGAAGCACCACAGCAGCTGATGGCTCCCAGTCCCAGCAACCCAGGACACCGCAGCGCCCGCAGAGAAGCTGTCTGAGGAGCTGTGGGGAGACCCCAACCTGGACCAAGGCTAGATCTGAACCTGTCTAGATGCTACTGTTAGATTCGAGCGGCCCCCGCCAGACGCCGCACATCATTTCCTTCTACCCAAAGCTAGCTGCCCTTGTCTCCACCCTTCTCCTCCATCCTGCGGTCTCAGGTTAGGGCCCCTCCAGTGCCTCCAGCTCAAACAGCACCTCTGTTCAGTACGGCAGCAGTAACCATCATGGTGGCCTACCTCTGTACGGCCTCCTGGTCCGGCTCTCCGTCCGATCCCTCTTCGTCAACCGGCGCCACAGCTGGGATCGGGTGCTAATAGAAGAATTCCCGTCAGAGATACTTCAGCAAACACGACGGACAAATCAAACAAACAAACAAACAAACAAACAATCCTCACCGGGCTAGCGACCAATGGTGACGGCCCCCGGGGCCTCTTGAGGAGCTGAGCGTGTAGCTGGATGTTGGCGCCGCCATCGGACGCTCGTCGACCCAGAGGGCCCATCCCGTTGAGCAGCTGCAGGGTGGGCGGCTGCAGCAGCGACTGCTCCTGGTGCATCGTGGGAGAACGGGAGGTGAGAACCAACAGACGGTATTGAGAACTACCCCTAACGCCGTCACAGAGTCGGTACCTTGTACTCCAGCTGCTGCGTGGGCTGTAGGCTCTGCGTCGGCATCAGAGCGTGCATCGGGCCCATTATGGCGGTCAACGGAGGGAACGGGGGCTGCGGCGCCGCACCACGAGGGAAACCTGGAGGCAGTTTGTGCAAGTCCTCCTGCATCTCTGTCCTGTGGAGGAAGGAGGGACAATAACGTTTTAATGCCCTAAAAAACAGCTTTGCCGCAAGACGGAGACTTCAGCCGCGGCGGCGGGCTGCACCGACCGCTCAACGTCATTGATCACAGCGATTACGTCAATGCGTCGACCCGTCGCGTTGATTACATGATCTCCTCCAGCGGCCTCTCCTGGGCCCGCTGTTAATGAACGTTGATCCTAAACAAACCGGACCCTCTGGTTCAGTGTGGCCATTCTTTCAACAGAGACCCGGTACCTTGTTTAATCAGAATCCCCCAAAACTTTCAACATGTTTTACTTTGAGTTCCTCCTGGTTGAAGCTCGGCCCCACCCTCTGGTGCGCCCCTCCTCTATGTGGAATCATAACCCAAGCTGCGGCGATGAGACGTCTGAATGCAGATGGTGACCTTTTGACGAGGGATCGCCCCGCCCTTCTGACAAGAAGAGAAACTCTGTAGCTCAGATGCTAATAGGTAGGATAGCATCCCTGCTCTCCAGAGCTTTCACAGTTTGACAGTTTTAGCGTAAACAACTTTTAACAGATAAAACACAAAAGTGCGTTTCCTGTTTCCTGAACATGAGGGAAATCAGACTCAGTGTTATTTCATGGCAAAATAGAAAAGTATATTTTATGAGAGAGTTTAACGGTCAAAGACACTTTAATTCATATTTATACTCAGAAAAACCTGAATGCATCCATTATCCATCTATCCATTGTGTTTTGTTTACTCCTCATTCTCTAACATTTGAATGTGTTCCTGTAAAGTCGTAAAACGATGGACGTTGTGTTGACGCGGAGACTCAACACCTGTCATGGTCCGTTTCTATATCGCCACATAGACCCAGGTGCGGTGAAGAACTGGAGAGGTTCTGGGAAAAGTCAGTTTCATATTTCTCCACTAGAAGGAACATTTTTGGGGCCAAAATTTTCCTAATATGAATCTGAACGATCAGAACTCTCTTCATAAATACACTGCTCAAGAAATTAATCTTCTCAGACGGACCCAGAATCCAGCCAGGAAGCAGAGGAAAATTTGGATCCCTTTCAGCTGCTTTGGTTCAGATGAAAGAGCCACCAGGTGGACAGGAGGAGGAGGAGGCAACAGCAGGACAACCCCAGAAAGGTTCTGGTTCTGCAGGTGGTGGCCACTGACCATTCCTCTCTCCTCCTTCTTCCTGACTGATTCTTCTGTAGTTCTGCATCCTGCTGGTGTCCTGGTCTGTACTGGTACCTTGATATGGTACCTGCAGCCCATTCTGGTGGACCAGGCCGTCCAGCTCCTCTAGGATGGATCATCCATACATGCCAACACTAGAATGTCTGTTGTGTCTCCAAGAACAGTGTCACGAGTATGGAGGAGCTACCAGGAGACAGGCCGGTACACCAGGAGAGCTGGACTGGATCATGGAAGGCCAAGAACCCAATAGCAGGACCAGTATCGGCTCTTCAATGGAGGTCCAGGAGGACCAGGAAGAGCGCTGCCAGATCCCTACAGAATGAACTCCAGCAGCTTCTGGTTTGGTGAGAAACATCAGTCCATGAGTCCATAAGGGCCCAAAGTCCTCTAGTGGACCTGAGCTCACAGCCCAGAACCCTGCAGCTAGGCTGCTGTTCACCAGAGAGATGGGCTGGTTCTCCACTGATGCCCCGTTCTCCTCACAGATGAGAGGAGGTTCTGGCTGAACTCATATGACAGACGTGAAAGAGTTTTGAGTCGCCGTGGTGATGGTTCTGCTGCCTGAAACATCAAGTAGGACCGGTTTGTGGTTGGTCAGTGATGGTCGGGGGAGGCATATCCTTGGAAGATCTCACTGACCTTCAGGTGTTAGCCAATGGTACCCGACTGCCGCTAGGTACCAAGATGAAACCCTCAGAACCACTCTCAGACCTCACACTGGTGCTGTGGACCCTGAGTTCCTACCGTTCCAGGACAAGGCCTGGCCTCATGTAGTCAGAGTGTTTACGCAGTTCCTGGAGGATGAAGGTCTTCATGCAATTAACTGTTCCTCATGTTTTCCAGACCTGAACCCACCTTAGAACCTCTTAGTCGTTTTGTATCGATGCATCAGGCGCCACCAAGTAGAACCACATACGGCCCAGGAGCTCACCGATGTTCTGATCAGGAGGGCCTTCAGGTCAACGGTCAAACCCACTACTGAACCACATCTTAAGTTGATGAAATTCACTCCAGTTGGATCGGAACCAGTGATTTCAGTTTTGTCTTTCATTCTCGGTCTGATGTAGAAGTGGGTTCATGGGGGGCGGCGTTCTGGTTGTGACCTCCGCCAAGGAAGGAATATTTTCACATTTTTCAGATGTAGGTTCTGGCCCATCCTGGAGTTCATCGAAGTTCTGTGACGGTTCATGTGTCTCACCGTTCAATAAGATAAAGGGTAACTCTAACCCCCGATGATTATATGGTCCGAACGAAGGAAAGGAAGAAGCGGGTCGACGTGGGGGTCGAGAGCAGAAAGTTCTGATCACATTAATGTAAGTCTCGGGTACCGCTGAGCGTTAGCGCACGTTTGGTAAGTTCAGTAATATTTGCTTGATTCATTTAGAAAAGAATCGACGGATGAGTAAATAAAGTGTAGTGAGACACCGGAGCAGCGTGGAGGCGCGGCCTACCAAGTAAGTATCCTTGAAACGTGTTGTGATCCTGCAGCACTGACCGCCAGGAGGTCGTGTGTTCGTACGCTACCTTTGGTCCGGGACTCCCACGGTGTGCCGCCTCATCGACAGGTAGCGAGCCATGGCCTCAGGAGACGGTTCTTCCCCTTCATCGCTGTCCAGCGCCATGCTGCCTTCAGGCTGATGAAGAGACAGGTGTGGGTGTTAGTAGCACCTGTGGTGGCGGCAGCATCACAAACATGACGGTGGACTCGCATTGGATCAGAGAGCGACCCTAGATCATTCAGGTGACTTCACTCCACGCTACAGGCTGCCAACTAATACTTCTACACCTTCATCAGAAACGATGACTGAACATCTGAGTCTCACTCAGGTGTGGTACCTGGTGGTACCTGGACAACTGAGCGCCTTACTCAGATGCATTAGCACCTAATTAATAAGTGTGGATGTCAATGTGATGTCACTGTGATGTCAAGGTTTGAGCACTTTGAGATTTGATCCAAATGTAAAGTGCGTCATAAATTAAATGTATTATTATTATTATTATTATTATTAAGGTGTGTTCTGACACCTTTCTATCAGGAACAGCATCAACCTTTTCAACAGATTGTGCAAAAGAAGCTCCTCTGTGGGGAACTCGTCATCCTCAGGACTAAACGTTAACCTGCTGCTGGATGGATCCACCCACCGACAGGCGCCATGATGTCCGACCATCAGTGTCATTCACCTCAGCGGTCAGTGGTTATAATGATGTGGCTGATGTGTGTTTGTGTGAGTATGTGTAAGTGCAGGTGACACACTAGCACAGACACACGTGTCTTGTTTCTAGAATTCTTGCGATGACGCCTTGAGTTCAGTAAACGCGTTCCGTCAAAAAAGCGATGAATCGTGCCGTCCCTCGTCATCATCACATAAACATGAAGGTTTAAGGTTCGAGCCAACGGGAGCTGAAGGCAGGACACGGTAAACGTTTGGTTTCACTCACCTCCACGATCTGGTTCTCTGGGTTGATGAGCTGGACGTGGGGGACGGTCATGACCGGGTTACCCTGAGGGTCTGTCTGCTGGAGACACACAGGACAAGATTCCAACAAACTGCTTAGTTTAATGTGGGTTCTCACAGCCAATCAGTGACAAGATGGTCTCCTTCAGGGTCTCACCGTCAACCAGGTCCACCAGGTGGAGTAAAACCACACAGTCATGGTAGGGTGGAGTAAAACCATGCAGTCATGGTAGGGTGGAGTAAAACCACAGTCATGGTAGGGTGGAGTAAAACCACACAGTCATGGTAGGGTGGAGTAAAACCACACAGTCATGGTAGGGTGGAGTAAAACCACACAGTCATGGTAGGTGGGAGTAAAACCCCACAGTCATGGCAGGGTGGAGTAAAACCACACAGTCATGGTAGGGTTGAGTAAAACCACACAGTCATGGTAGGGTGGAGTAAAACCACACAGTCATGGTAGGGTGGAGTAAAACCACACAGTCATGGTAGGGTGGAGTAAAACCACACAGTCATGGTAGGGGAGACTCACCTGTACGGCGTTCAGAGGATAGCTAATGGAGCGTGGGTTGGGCAGGGCCCCAGGTAGCGTCTTGTGTTTTTTGAGGCGGTCAGCCAGCAGACTGTAGATGGCGCTGTAGTGATCGTAGGCGTCGGTCTGGAGCGACTGGAGGGGAACAGGAGGAAAGAGAAGCCGCTGACTTTGACCGTTTATAAACTTAAAACATCAGATTCGTACGCTTGTCTTCACTAAACCATCGCTCTCCTATTGAAGGTTCTGCAGAAACAACACCATGGAACATTTAGGATTTATCCTGGATCAGAGTGAAGGAGGTGATTCAACCTGGGAGAAGGAGCCTGGGAACAGTCGCCACCTTCGCCTGGCTAGATGACATCTTCTCTTGTGGAATAAAGAAATAAGCGCTAGAATTCCCTGATGGAGCGGACCTCCACCGGGGATGAACAGAACCGCCAGGCCAACTATGGCCATCTGAAGGCCTCGCTCCGACTGGAGGTCTCGCTCCAATAGACCTGGTATGTGGTCCCATAGACCTGATAGTGATCCCATAGACCTGGTATCTGGTCCCATAGACCTGGTATCTGGTCCACATAGACCTGGTATCTGGTCCCATAGATCTGGTATCTGGTCCGTAGACCTGATACTGGTCCCATAGACCTGGTATCTGGTCCACATAGACCTGGTATCTGGTCCCATAGACCTGGTATCTGGTCCATAGACCTGATAGTGGTCCCATAGACCTGGTATCTGGTCCCATAGACCTGGTATCTGGTCCACATAGACCTGGTACTGGTCCCGTAGACCTGGTATTTGGTCCGTAGACCTGATACTGGTCCCATAGACCTGTTATCTGGTCCGTAGACCTGATAGTGGTCCCATAGACCTGGTATCTGGTCCCATAGACCTGGTATCTGGTCCACATAGACCTGGTATCTGGTCCCATAGACCTGGTATCTGGTCCGTAGACCTGATACTGGTCCCAAAGACCTGGTATCTGGTCCCATAGACCTGGTATCTGGTCCCATGGACAAGCTTAGCACGCTCAGGTTACCACGGCTCTGTTTGTCTCGGACCCTGCAGCCCTGCTCCCTCATTCACTCTGTCGTCACCCTTAAAACTAAGGCAGCTGTTAAAACCTGGCAGGTAAAAAAAACTATCATCATGTCAACTGTAACGGTGATCCAAGAATGCGAATCGGCCCTAACACGGGCCATCTGTGGTCCGATATCCCCCCCAACACCTCTGTCAGACTGAGATAAAAATTACTTCCGATGTCAGTGATCCATGTCCCACCTGAAGCGTTTGCTCTCGATCCAGACCCATCTCTGACATGGCTATTAGCACCTGATCGATGATAAGCTCCGCCTCCCTCTCCGTCTTCACCTGCTCACACTCCGCTATCAGCTGGAAGAAGAGACAGACTTAACATCACACCTCCATCTTCAGTCTCAGGGGTCTCTGTGAACCATCTACCCACCCTGTCAAAGTCTGGGTCCGGGTCTCCTTGTCTCATCCACTTGTTCTTACAGATCTGCTCCATGGTCAGCCGCCGGCTGGGCTCCAGCACCAACATGTGCCTGATCAGGTACTCGCAGTCTGGAACCAGACAGAACCGGATCAGGTGGTGGTTGTTGTTGGCTTAGTTGGCATCAGTTACAGATGAACTGATGAATTAAATTGTTTTTATTTGGGATGTGAGAACAAGGATTTGACAGTGGAGTTCATCAGTTCAGTTTCCAACAAACAGGACAGGTTTGCTCCTACCTGTGGACATGAAGAACGGGATGCGGAACTTCCCACTCAGAACACGAGATCTCAAATTCTGCAGAGTGCTGCCATCAAATGGAAGGGCTCCACACACCAGCACGTACAAGACCACGCCCAAACTCTGCAGGGAGACTCTGGATTATTCAGTTACTGAGGAACACTTACGCTGGGCTCACACGGACCGACCCGTCACTTCTTGCAGCCCGTTGTTGCGACGATCGATCGGCGCTGGGAGGGCTGGTTTCGATATGATGGGCCACACAGCATAACTCAAGCCCATTCCGTGCCGGTTACATATATGCGCCGCATACGCAAACCAAGCAACGACATCTCAAGAAAACCAGAAAACACAAAGCTCGCAATTTGTAACACAAGTAAGGACAAAATAAGCTAAGTTTCAAGAAGTTAATGTTAGCAGAAGCTAGCGGGAGCTCAGAGCCAACCACGAGCCACGAGCTCGCCGGATGTATGTGCGTGGCCAGTTAAGGTTTTAAAACCTTCAATAAAAAAAATCGGAATCCGCCAGTCACACTTTAGAAAATTTAGTGATCGGCCCAGAAAATGAAATCGGTGCACCTGCAGCTGTTGCAATAGACAATGGTCAATAAAGTTTTGTTTGAAAGCTCCAAGAAAGAATAAAGTTTGTTTTCTATAAACATGCTTACGAGACAGAGAGTGAGCTGTCTTCGTCATTGTGTGCCATCGCGTGTGCCCAAACTTCCTTAAAAAAGAGTTGCAGGCGTGGTGCAGTCTATTTTGCAGAGGGACTTGGAGGTAAGCGAGTTACAATTCATGCGTAGAGGGTCAAACCTGATAGCTAGCGCTGCTTGGACAGCTGCAAACTTTTTGAATTGTCCTTGCTGTTCAGTTACAACAAGCCACAAACTGCTCCTCCTACTTTATGACTACTTATAATTTATAATCCACGAGTCGCGTCGTGTTGCCATGGCAACTCAGACGCTCAGTAGGCGGCTCTCACAGGAGCAGTGACAAAAGACGGCGGCAAACTGAGTCGAGACACTGCTTCGACTGTGCGAATGCTTTATGATCGTCCAAAGGATGATACCACTTCTGATCCGCCCTTGTGACTCCTCCTACACTGCGCGACAAACGACACCGGAAGAAAACCGACAGACGGCCTGAAGCTCATTAGCAAGGTCGAACTGGGCTCAAATCTAACAGCGTACGCCCGGATTCACGGAGACAGGGACAAGGCACTTCCTGTTGGTTAGACAGTATCAGACAATCTCCTAAAACCAGTCGGCTAGTGGTTAGCCACTTCCATCGCCAGGCAGTTATCAGACAATAAGCGGTGGACTGCTCCCTGCTAGCGCGGCCTGGTCCACTCACCCATATGTCCACTTTGGGTCCATCGTATTCTTTCCCCTCAAAGAGCTCGGGGGCGGCGTAGGGAGGACTGCCACACCACGTCTTCAGCAACTGACCTCTGGAGAACATATTACTGAAGCCGAAGTCTGTCAGAGGAGATTCACGAGTCAAATCACTACAGCCACATCAACTCAGGCCACGTTACTACAACCACACATGCTGTCAGTCCACCCATGAAGGTCTTACCTGCGATCTTTATGTTCAGGTTATGGTCCAGCAGCAGGTTCTCAGCCTTCAGGTCTCGATGGACGATGTTTCGGCAGTGACAGAAATGAACTGCTGCCACAATCTGCTTGAACTTCTTCCTTGCATCCTTCTCTGCCATTCGACCGTGAGCCACCAGATGGTCTGAAGAAATAAAGGAATATATCTAAACATTACACTACAAGATGATGCTGGAGTCCTCAGAAAAAAATGATGTCCATGTCCAAGTCTCAAACTGCCAGGAATTGGACCACAGGCTGCAATTGGTAGTAACTAACTATTGAGGTGTTTTATGACCAAACTGATCGCCACCATTATCATTTGCTTTGGCAACATGTGTCTGGCTCCAGCCCCACCTTAACCAGGAAGTGTATTCAGGTGTTTCTTTGGGCACAGTGCCAGATGTGATGCAGGGTCTTCTTTTGATGTCTGACATGTTAGACAAATGGACTGTTAAGGTAGCGGCGAGGACCTCCTTACCAAATATCTCTCCACCGCTGGCATACTCAGTCACCAGGTAGATCATCCTCTCCGTCTCCATCACCTGAAAACAGAAAACATTTTTAACAACCAAGAACTGCAATCCGACAGCCGTTATACAACGCCATGAGTCAGCAGCAGCCATATATAGAACATTTACTGAGGCGTCACGGAGGGAGGAGGTGAGGATAGGGTCACATGACAGGGTGGAAGAATCCAGACACAGCAGAAGATCGGGTCCCAACAGTAACAGAATCACCAGTCGGACCAGTACAAGAACACCAGTCCGACCAGCACCAGAATCACCAGTCAGACCAGTACCAGAATCACGAGTCCGACCAGTACCGGATTCACAAGTCTGGCCAGTCCCCAGTTTGGCAGGTACCAGATCCATTACTCTAACCAGGGTCACAAGTCTCTAAATCTGACCAGATCCATTCCTTTAAGTAGAAAATGGTCCTGGATATTGGACCATGACCACCACCAGGCACCAGATCCTGAAATGAACACATCTGTCTTTCTATTGGTAGATGCTCTCAGGTAGGAGGTGTGGGCTTCAGCAACGTACCTGGTACAGGCGGATGATATGTGGGTGTTTAAGCAGCTTCATGATCTGCACCTCTCTGAAGATCTTTTTCAGGTTCTCCTCATCCAGCTGGGTCTTGTCCACGATTTTTATGGCCACCTGGAGGCAAAGAAGAATGATGAAAATGTCAAATATAGCAGGTACCAGTGAAGACGCAGAGGGAGGCAGAAAGAGACGGACTGATCAGACCCTTAAACAGTCTGCGGACACAGGTAGACAGGGGGCAGCATCAGATGTTGGTACTGCATGAGGAGGTCTGGAGAGACAGGAAGTGCTTTAGATTGGTCCAGGATATGTATGAGAGCAGCAGGATGGGATGGATAGGTTCATGGTGGAGGTGGGACTGCACCAAGGATGGGCTCTGAGTCCCTTCTTGTTTGTTATGGTGATGGACCGGCTGACAGAGGAGATCAACAGGAGTCTCCATGGACTATGATGTTGGTGGAGGACATTGTGATCTGTAGTGAGAGCAGGGAGTAGCTGGAGAACCAGGAGAGGCGGAGGTATTCGCTGGAGAGAAGAGGAATGAAGGTCAGTGGAAGCAAGACCGAATATATGTGAGGCAGGAGGAGGAGGTGCAGTAGTTTAAGGACTTGGCCTCAACTCAAAGAGGTAGAGAAGCAAGTGTAGGCAGGGTGGAGTGGGTGGAGAAGATCGTGATGAGTTATCTGTGACAGAAGAGGAGCAGAAGGAGTGGAGGGAAAGGTTTCCAGGATGGAGGTGAGAGAAGTTCTGCTGGATGGTTCAGAGATGGTGGTTCTGGTTCTGACCAGAAGACAGGAGGCAGAGCTGGAAATGTTTAGATGTTCTCTGGGAGTGAGGAGGAAGGACAGGATTAAAATGGAGACAACAGAGGGACAGTCCAGGTTGGACGTCCTGGAGACATAGTCAGAGAGGACAGACTGAGATGGTTCTGACCCGTGAAGAGGAGGGATAGTGGATGTACTGGTGCTGGAGATGGAGCTGCAGGCAGGAGAAGAAGGTGAGGAGCAAAGAGGAGGTTTCTGGAGTTGGACAAGCAGCAGAGGTCAACCTTCTTTACAGCTGGTTGACCTTTCGGTCACAGTTGTAACAGCGTTTTAGGACCTGAGAACTCTATAAAGAGTGAAAACTTCAGAAAAACTCCACTTTACTCTAGAGTTCACCAGAGAACGCGTTTGGTGTTTTGTGGCTGACAGCTGGAGCTGCAACGACGCATTCCTTCCAACCGATAGGTTGACTATGTATAGACGTAACTTCGCATGGATGATGTCGACTCGTCA
Source organism: Lophius americanus (assembly GCA_037951165.1). Taxonomy (NCBI): domain Eukaryota; kingdom Metazoa; phylum Chordata; class Actinopteri; order Lophiiformes; family Lophiidae; genus Lophius; species Lophius americanus. The sequence goes on from JBBDHG010000491.1 coordinate 197,140, forward strand.
CGTTGTTTCGTTATGCCCCAGCGATGACGGAAGCACCCGCTCGTGAGCGGTGTAATGTGTGTACGCTAACCATACTGTAGCAATTATCCCGGACTTTTTGGGAATATAAACAACCCGGCGCTCTCCAACCAGAAAATGGCGAGTCAGCAGCCTACAGATCTCGGTTTGTTTGTCCGGAGCCAACGCTGTGTTTGTGACAAAAAGAGAAACCCTGTAGCTCAGATGTTAATAGGTAGCATCCCTGCTCTCCAGAGCTTTTACAGTTTGATATCAGCCTAAAACAACTTTTAACAGATAAAACACAAAAGTATGTTTCCTGTTTCGTGAACACGAGGGAAATTAGACTCATGGCAAAATAGAAAAATATTTTATGAGAGAGTTTAACGGTCAAAGACACTTTAATTCACATTTATACTCAGAAAAACATGAATGCATTCTTCTGCATATATTTATTTTAAGGGTTAAACACTATCTTATTTATTAGCCCGTTAGTATATTTTATCTCAGGTTTTTACTTTGTCCATGTGTTTTTGTTTACTCCTCATTCTCCTTTGGTGCTCTAACATTATAATTTCTCTTTGGGATTAATGAGGTCTTCTCTTATGGAAAGTTCATCTAATGATTCATTGACCAATAAAGAAATTCTCTATAGATTAATCAACTAATACATAAAATAATAATAGTTTGTGACAGCGCTACAGAGGAGGCTCAGCTGAACGCCACCAAGACCCAACAGTCACGACGGCAGTCACCTGGAGATGATTTGGGCTCACAGTAGAGTCTGACAGGAAGTGACCTTGTGTGACAGCCATCAGTTTTATCCTTATAAACTGGTTGACAGTGAAACCCTCCATTGGACCTGAAGACTAATAAAGAGTTGTGTTTCTCTGAATGTTCGCTGTCCATCAACCATCCTTCAACCACAAACAAACCTGCTCCGTTCGGTTTCTAACGTCATCAGTAGAAATGGCCAGGCTGAAACGCTGAGGTGTGAAACCCAAACCCACAAACACACACCTCCAGCATCACACTGTCTCATGAAAGACAATGAGCTCAGCCCCACCACCATCACCAAGGCAACCACTAAGGCTTCAATTAACCGTTGGAACAACAGGCAGCTCTGACAACAAAAGCTGTGATAATGACGAAGAGGAGGTGACATGTCCATCCGTCCGTCCATCTGTCCACTCACTCACTCACAGTCTGGACCGTGATTGGCTGAAGGGTCACACCACCAGATGACAAATAGAGGACCGAGACAGCCTTCGTCATGTTTTTCACCCACATGAGTCAGACGGGACGCTGTGACCGGCTGCCTTCATCCCCAGGAGACACTCACAAGGGTCCAACCAACATTGGCCCCTAACTCTGTATAATAAAATATCTCAATATTAAAACATGGAGACGGCGGTTCACCTGAGGCAACACTAACATGACTATTAAACCAGATCACACTCAGGAAGAGGTTTTAGATTTGTTTTCCAGCAGGTGGACGCTTGTTTCTGACTAACCCTGACGACCCCCTGATGACCCCAGTCTTCATGGACCCGCCCCTCAGGCTCAGTGTCTCCTCAGGCCATGAGAAAGAACGTGAATGGGGACCATCAGAGCCATCGGTACCCAACAGCGCATCGATGATAACGCTCCCCGCCATCCTTCAGCAGGTCAGACGAGGACACAGTTAATAGTTATAGGAGACTAGTTACCGATAAACCCATTTAGTTAACTAAGTCCCCACAGAGTTCAATAAAAAACTGTAAACCATTAACTATTCAACTTTGAATATTGATTGAACTATAAGCCTGTAGTGTTTAAGATGAACCTTTAGAGTTAAGTTAAACATGAACCCGTAGAATTAACTGTAACCCACAGTTAACCACAACTAACTGACTATAAACCGGCAGAATTAACCAGTACAAGAATATTTCTTTTTGGTAAACTAGAAATCCATATATTTAATGTTTGACCTATAGGATTACATAATTATAAACCATTACAGTTAACTGGTACCCTAGAAAATTAACCGTAAATGTATATGATGAACTAGTTAACGATAAATATGTAGAGTCAACAATAAATCTGAGGATTTAACCAGTAAAGCAAACATATTGGTCATTAAATTTGCCGTTAACAAATCAACTATATAACTGTAATAACATAAACATACTGCGTCAAATAAATGACCGTAAACTAGGACCAATAAGTTTAAAACTGTAGCTATCTGGTTTACAAAAACAAATAGTTAACTATAATAATACTAATATTACATTTAATTTATAATGCACTTTATATTTGGATCAAATCTCCACCTAAATGTTAACTATTGTCAACTAGCTAACAATAAAACTGTAGAATTAAATAATTAAACATACACCAGATCAGTTAGCTATGAGCATTTAGAGTGAAGAGGTTAATCAGAAGCCAAGTACAATTAACTAGTTAATTATAAACACAATACAGTTAACTGGTTAATTCTAATCACAGTGTAGAGTTAATCAGACGCCCATTACAGTTAACTAGTTCATTATAAAGCAACTAAACTCATTTATAATAAGCCAAGTAGAGGTAACTACCAAATTTTAAACCGGCAGAGTTAATTAGTAAACCTTAGGCAAATTAACAACGTTATTTCTTATTTACCCTTAGGGGATAAATAAAGTTTCTATCTCTCCATCTATCAGCAGTTAGCCAACAACTAACATGCTAAGCTAGCGGCCAAACTCTTCCGGTTGGTCTTTAGGTTAACTTCCGGCCCGGGGACCTTTTATCTCTTTAGTATCCGTCCATTTGTTAACCCGTGCTTATTCCGAGTTAGCATTGTACAAATCTCCTCTACCTGATAGCGGGGGATGACCCCGAGCCCAGACCTCCCCCAGTACAAAGGTGCTGAGCCCCCACCGCGGGCTTCCCGCTGAAGGCCCGGATCATTCTGTCACCAGATAATCCGGTAACGAGCCACACCGGAACCCTACACCGGGAGCGGAGTCCCTACCTTGGCCTTGGTGATGACGTGTGTGGCCAATTTGACCACCGCGAAGTTCCCCTTCCCGATGGTCCTCTCCAGCTCGTAGTGGCCCACTCGGGCCGGGGGGGGCCTGCTGGCCGCAGGATGGCCGGGATTGGTGACGCAGCCGGGGGCCGTACCGGGTCGACATATCCCCGAAGCCGGCTGGGCCCGGTTCTGGGAGCCCATGGCTACGTGTGTCGGTCTGGCTGAGTGCGTGATCCCGGTCGCAGCGGACCCCGCAGCTCCTCCACTGGACACGGCCGCCATCTTCTCTCCTCTCTGCGGGAACAACAAGCGGCCTCGCGCAGCGCGCGTCGCAGCCACGCCCCCGCCCTGCGTCACTGTGCGTGAGCGCAGTCTCTAGGCTGTAACCATGACTACGCCGGCGTATCGATGACCTCATCCGTGAGACGTGGTGTGGTTGCCATGGCGACAGAGAAGCGTGCATTACCAATGTGTTTCCCATGAATCAGTGCGGTACCTAAGAGGTGGTCCGTTAGGATCGTAGACCTGTCATTAAGAAAATAATTAGCATTATTAAAGACTGTTCGACACAAATATTTATCCATAATAATCTAAAATAAGGACAACATAGATATATAATAATATTTTGACGCAAATATCTGTTTTTTTATTATCTAACTTTTTTTTTTCCTGGCCCAGAACAGCCATTTTGGCCGTTATATCCCGATAATGGGATAAATAAGTCGTTATCACGAGAAAGCGAGTGGCCGTTGTGTCGTGTAAATGAGAAAAAAATAGGCAGTTTACTTTTATTTTCTCGTAACTGTATTAACTGATTTAAAAACGACAATCATCATCTGTTAACATATTTGTCACGTTTCGCTTAACTTCCTGGAAATGCAGTCATGTGACTCAACTTGATGTTGACAAAGGAGTTTCCATTATTGATAAATCACATTCTATTTCTAGTTTAGTCAAAGGTTGAACCCTGTTGCAGTGTCGCCACGTCATCAGCAATATAGGCGCGAGAAAGATAACAACCAAAAATACAGTAATTATCTGACACCATGGCAGTTCTCTGCTTCCATACATTCAAGGCGTCAGAAACATTTTCATAAATCTGATAAATATTTATGTATTATATTTACGATATTGTATATGTAGCATACATTATTGTATCTCTATTATATGTATTATATTATTTATATTTCTAATTACTCAGTGTTTATGATATGTTTATTCAAGTAGGAGGTGACCCCGGGTAACATCCAGAACTTTCTGGAGAGACTCTAAATCTCATCTCATAACATAATAGGTAGCCCAGGATGAGCTAGAGAGTGTTGCTGGGGAAAGGGACATCTGGAATACCCCTCTTTACCTGCTGTTATTGCGACCCAACCTGGGATAAGAGGAGGAAAATGGATGGATATGTGTGTTGTTGTCATTAGGAGATCCCGTTAAAACCTGAAGGGTTCCAGATAAATCAGACGACAAGTGAAGTGAGTTACTAACCCTAATCCAGCTACCTATTATTCGTGGGTGGGATATACTACCTGGTTACCATGGTTACATGTCAGTCAGTGGGCTATACTACCTCCCCTCAGGTTATGGGTCTGGGTGTCGTTCTCGACAGCACACTATCATTCCAAGCTCACATCAATGATGTCACTCGCTCTGCATATCATCTACGTAACATTTATAGCCTTTGCCCGTCCCTGACAGTCATCAGTACCGCCATTCGGGTTGTCAGCCTGGTTACATCCCACATTGATTACAGTACCTTCCTTCCTTTCGTCTCCCTCTCAAGTCCATCCATAAACTTCAACTGGTCCAGAACTCTGGCACCCGCATCATCACGAGAACACCCTCCATTAATCACATCACTCCTGTGCTCCAGCTGCTTCACTGACTCCTGCTCAAATATCAATTTGATTTCAAGATTCTGCACCTCACCTTAAAGGCCGTCCATAACCTCTGACCTCCTGCAAATCTAACCCTAACCCTAACCCCTTACCCAACAGCACTCTCAGCTCTTCCTCCTCCATACCTGGGATAAGAGGAGGAAAATGGATGGATATGTGTGTTGTTGTCATTAGGAGATCCCGTTAAAGGGGATCTCCTAATGATCCCCTTTAACGGGATAAACGGGGCGGCTGTGGCTCAGTGGGTAGAGCGGCCGTCTCCCGATCGGAAGGTAGCCGGTTCGAATCCCACCAGGGTCTACTTGTCGTAGGGTCCTTGAGCAAGACCCTGAATCCTTAGCTCCCCGGGCGCTCCACGAGGGGCTGCCCACTGCTCCCTCAGGGATGGGTCAAATGCAGAGAAGTAATTTCACTATGTTGTACTGTGTATGACTCTATGTGACTAATAAAGGATTCTTTCATATCCTCAAACCTAACCCAGTCCTCTGTTCATATGATCTTCTCTGCTCTTCTTACCCTGCTGATTTTAGTCACCTATTGTTATATTTTTACAATTTTTTAACTCTGCCTTGTAGAGTGTCCTTGAGTGTTTTGAAAGGTGCCTATAAATAACATGTATTATTATTATTATTATTACCTGGTTACCTGTCAATGAGTGGAAGGGAAGGATGAGCAGCTCAAACTAGGGACAGTAGAAAAAGGTACGGCTCAATTAAACTTTTAGATATCTAGACAATGAAGTATAATAAAGAATGGAAGGAAATCCTTGAAAGCGTCTTCATCTAAATCCATCGATATTATAACTATTTATACAGAACCATCCAAAAAGCTGCAGGATCAAGATGAAGGTAAACCTTATTATCTGTGAAAGTCCACAGTAGAAAAAACAAACTCATCCACAGTGAACAGTTTTCTATCTATCCATCCATCCATCCTTTCTTCCATCCATCCATCTATCTTTCCATCCTTCGATCCATCCATCCATCGCTGATAGGGTGCAGTACCTGAATGTCCACAAGAGGCGGTAAGAAGCCTGAGCGCTGTTTGACAACCATTATCAAAGCACACAGCAGGAAGTAGAAGAACAAGCGTCGCTAAACTACAAGTGAATGAAATTCAGCTCCGGGGATTAAAGTCTATTCTGTCTCCAAGGTGTCATTTAAAAATATAATCTTTAAATGTTGTTTAATGTTCCGCTGCTCTAAGACTGTAATCTGAACCTTCTCCATCTTCCATACGAGGCTAAGGCCACTAGCTAGCTCTGCTAAGCTAAGTTCAGCGCGATACAAACATATTCAGTTATTTGTAGTTATCTAACATCAAAATGCATGAACAGTTATTCCTGCCGTGTCTGTAGCAGCTATAGAGATATGACACGGATCTGGTAAAGGAGTAATGGAAGCTGTTCGAAGAAAAGAGGAGGAATCTGTGAGCAGCGCGATAGTTTGATGCTAAGAAAGAGCTCTACATATGAGATGTTTGCTCCGAGAGAGCTGCTGGAGAACAGAGAAGGTCAGAAGGAGCTGATGGAGAAGAACAAATAAGGTCAGAAGGAGCTGATGGAGAAGGTCAGAAGGAGCTCGTGGAGAAGAACAAAGACGGTCAGAAGGAGCTGATGGAGAAGTATAGAAAAGGTCAGAAGGAGCTCGTGGAGAAGAACAGAGACGGTCAGATGGAGAAGGTCTGAAGGAGCTGATAGAGAAGTATAGAACAGGTCAGAAGGAGCTCATGGAGAAGAACAGAGACGGTTAGAAGGAGCTCAGTGCAGCTGTTTATGACAGGACCTCCAGCGAGTGGCCCACCACCTCGGAGCAGATTCTGAAGAGCTGTGAAATCCTGTCTTTCAGCTGAAAGGACGCTGAACCTGACTTAGGATCCAGAACGCAGAATTATTTGTACGGTAGAAGACAAAATTGGGTCGGGGTTTGTTTACTGGCTCAAACGAGTCTTGAGAATAAAATGGTCTTCAGTGATGAAGGTTCGTAGAGAGGCTTCATCACTGAAGCGCTGGTTGTGCCGTTATTTAGATTTGGCGTTGGTGAACGTTCCCATCCTCCACTGCATCTGTCTGACAAAGGCTTCTTTGTGTTGACCTTCCTGTGCCAGCCTCGCCATCATGTCTGGTGGTCCGGCAGTGACGGTCAGCATCGAGTCGTCCTGTGAGAAGCAGGTGCAGGAAGTGGCTCTCGATGGGACGGAGACGTACGTCCCTCCTCTGTCTATGTCCCAGAACCTGGCCAAGCTGGCCCAAAGGATCGACTTCAGCCAGGGTTCCGATTCAGAGGAGGAAGGGGTCGATGGAGAACCCCGGGACCGCGAGTGGAACAAGCAGGAGGCGGAGGAAGACGAAGGTGAGGTCAGTACAGATGCTACTAAACTGAACGGAGTATTTTCAGATTCTCTTAATCCTCTGTTCTCCTCTCAGGCACCGTCAAGTTCCAGCCGTCGCTGTGGCCGTGGGACTCGGTGCGTAACAACCTGCGGGGAGCGCTGACGGAAATGTGCGTACTCCATGACGTCCTCAGCGTGGTAAAGGAGAAGAAGTACATGACCTTAGACCCGGTGTCCCAGGACCCAATGGCTGGCAAGGTAACAAACAATAATAGGACCAAGCTTCTTCGCTGAGCTGATCACATGAGCGGAACTGTTGTGGAAGGAGACGTGAGGGGGGCGGCACCTTTATGGCATTTTAGCTGACCATGATTTTTCATAAAATTAACTGAGATGAGAGATTGAATAGTAGACCCATTTTCATCGTACAGGTGTACTCATATTTCAGTCAAACCAACAAACATGAGGAGTAACAGACTTTTATTGGCAGCAAACAATCCAGCAAAAACAAACAAGACCCGACTCTGGATTCATTCATTCATTCAGAGACTCAGCATCTTCCTCCGTGAGAGAGACTAACAGGAGGGAGAGGGAATGTCTGAGTTACCGCCGGCCTCTAAATCTACCGACTACTGCCTTCCACTTCAGCGTTTCTGTTCAACCCGCCGAGCCCCCAGCTCAACCCCCAAAGAAATCAAAAGAACCAAGGCATCAATAATGGACAGTTTCAAGAGAGTGCCTCACCACTTTGTGAGGTCACTACTCCAAACCACTTAATATTTTACTTTAAATGGTGCAAACCATATTACGTCACAAAACGTCATCCCCTCTAGGATCTGATCAAACCTACCCGGGTAGGTTCTGGGCAAAAATCCATGCTAATCGATCCTGTAGTTTTTCCAATTTTGAAAAAATAACAATAATAAATATAATAATACTTAAACCTCATAATGCTGTTTGTTAGTGAGCTGCATCTGATCAAGTCCACTTTATTTGGTCCTATGAAAACTTCAGTCATCCACAATAACCTGGATGAAGCTGCTGCTGTCTGAGTTTGGTTGAACTGGAGATGGAAAATAAATTCTTGGACCAAGTCCATCTCCAGGATGGCCTTGGAGGTTTGGTGGGACAGGAGATGGACTGAGATGTTTCGTGGGACAGGAGATGGACTTGGAGGTTCGGTTGGACTGGAGATGGACTGGGAGGCTTGGCGGGTCCTGTCTGTTTTTTTTTAGATTTGTGATTTTGTGGCCGGTTTGCTACCAATTCTTCGAATCTCCTACTCCTTCATTATTTGGCTTCATACCATAATGTGTCCACCGGGGGCACTGTTGTGTTTGGCGTGAGCGATAAGTGATCCATGATGTTCCCGTTCATCAATGCTGAAACTCGTGGAAAAGTTGATTACCTGCAGAGTTTAACAATCGATGGCGCTAAAGGCTGATTCTCTAGCAGTAGAAACAGTGGCCGCAGATGATGTCATTAACAAGCGCCTGTCAATCATCCAACAGGGGAAAACTGAAAATAACAACTGAAACGATCAAGTATTTTTAAATACACTAATTTTAGCGATGATGTAAGAATGATGGTGGTTTCTCAAATAGTCAGGATCAGACGACGATGTAATATTTATGACAGGCTTCTGCCCTGACCCCAATCTGATTGGTCTTCCTCAGACCCCCCAGGTGTTCCAGCTGATCAGTAAGAAGAAATCATTGTCGACGGCAGCTCAGGTCCTCCTTAAGGGTGCGGAGAAGCTCAGTAAGTCTGTTGCGGAGAACCTGGAGAACCGGCGGCAGAGGGATTTCAACTCTGAGCTGCTGAGACTCCGCTCTCAGTGGAAGCTTCGGAAAGTCGGAGACAAGATCCTGGGAGACCTCAGCTACCGCAGCGCAGGTGATGATGTCACACTAGAGCTCCTCCAGCCCCCATATCAGAACGGGTTTAACCCTGAGTTTACATTTCTCCAGGTTCCCTCTTCCCCCACCACGGAACTTTTGAAGTCATAAAGAACACAGATATAGACCTGGACAAGAAGATCCCAGAGGACTACTGTCCTCTCAATGTCCAGATCCCCAGTGACCTGGAGGGATCTGCCTACATCAAGGTGAGAGGAGTAACCAACAGGTGGCATCACACAGAAGAACCAGAACAGCTGGACACTGATCCAGATCATAGTTGTTTCTGTTGATTGATTTATGGACTGCTGATGTTTCCAGGTGTCCATCCAGAAACAGGCTCCAGACATTGGGGACCTGGGGACCGTAAACCTATTCAGGAGGCCTCCAAAAACCAGAGCAGGTATGGTTCAGAACACAGACAGCTGACCCTTAACCTCTGGCAGGACTCAGCTGTAGGGTCAGTGAATTAACAAATTATCTCTCACCATCCCAATGGTCCATCTGTGAGGAAGAGGCGCGAACTTCACGTGTTCTGATGGTTAATATGAATACTGATCACATGACCCGGGCTGTTTCTTGTCTGCTCACATCTTAACAGGTATTGTTCTCTGAGCTAAACCGTCACGTGACCCCGCCCCCTCTTCACGGTGTCTCCTGCAGGTACCCAGGCGTGGCACGTGAAGCTGGAAGCGGCACAGAACGTTCTGCTTTGTAAGGAGATCTTCGCCCAGCTTTCCAGAGAGGCCGTCCAGATTAAGTCCCAGATCCCGCACATCGTCGTCAAGAACCAGATAATCTCACAGCCCTTCCCAGGTCTCCATAGCAATCCAGAAATTCTAGCTTGTTTACATGCCGATCACATGACGTAAACCTGCACCATCATCAGGCTGTTCTAGTGACTCGACAACCACTAGCTGTTATGATTTCTACCAGCTACTGACTACTACTAGCTACTGACTACTACTAGCTGCTGTAACTGCTACTAGCTACTGACTAGTACTAGCTATCGACTGCCACTAGCTAATGACTACTACTAGTTACTGACTACTACTAGCTATTGACTACTACTAGCTATTGACTACTACTAGCTGTTATGACTGCTACTAGCTACTGACTTCTATTAGCTGATGACTACTACTAGCTGCTGTGACTGCTACTAGCTACTGACTACTACTAGCTACTGACTACTACTAGCTGTTATGACTGCTACTAGCTACTGACTTCTATTAGCTACTGACTACTACTAGCTACTATCTGCTACTAGCTTATGACTACTACTAGCTGTTATGACTGCTACTAGCTACTGACTCCTGCTAGCAACCAACTGCTTCTAACTGCTTACTACTGGATTCTTCAAAAGTTCTCCAGAGGTTCCTCTGACATCTCGTCATTCCTGTCAGCTGACCAGCCATCCTTCTCTCTGCAGGTCTCCAGCTGTCTATCTCACTGTGCCATTCCACAGGAGAGAAAAAGAACCAGAGAGCGTCTCCGGAGAAACCGAAACCAGACGACCACCTCTACGTCCTGGAGCACAACCTTCATCAGATGATGAGAGAGGTCAGAGGTTACCTTGTCTACTGATATCACACAGATGTTAGCCAGGACCAAGAGTTGTAGTTTTCAGCAGCCTGACATTCTTCCTACGCATCTCTCGTAATCAAACATCTTTGTTCCAGTTCCACAAGCAGCAGCTCAGCTCTGTGGTCATGCCCCATCCCGCTAGCGCCCCCTTTGGCCACAAACGGCTGCGTCTGGCAGGGCCTCTGGCCTACGACAAGGCCGAGATCTCAAGCCTGCAGCAGAGCGAGGGGCTTCTGGAGAAGATCATCAAACAGGCCAAACACATTTTCCTACGCAGTAGGTGAGCAATGCATAAGGAGATACAGCGGGAGGAGGCGAGGGTGGAGGAGTAGCTGATGGAGGAGGCGCTGAGTTACAAGGGGGAGTAGTAGTGGGTGGAGGGGAAGCGACCGCCATTGATCAATTTGTTCTCTGTCCCCAGGACCGCCCGGACCATCGACAGTCTAGCAAGCCGAATAGAAGACCCCCAGATCCAGGCCCACTGGTCCAACATCAATGACGTGTACGAATCCAGCGTGAAGGTCCTCATCACCTCCCAGGGCTACGAGCAGATCTGCAAGTAAGTGGAATGGGTGGAGGAGGAGGAGGAGGAGGAGGAGGAAGAGGAGATCTACCAGTCTGATTCTCCAGCGCCGGGTTGTGGTGACAGCGGACTCATCAGGGTATTCCAGACATTCTTCTTTCGAGGAACACTCCACAGCTCCGGTTGGATTCTGTGGTGTACCCCTTCAGAGAGTTCTGTTCTACCCCCGGGTCTCCTCCTGAAAAACCTTTCATGGGAGGCGTCCTGATCAGATGATGAGACAAATATGAAGGAGCAGTAGCTCCACTCTGAGCTCCTCACCTGATCTCTAAGGCTGAGTCCAGGCCCTCATGGAGGTACCAGGTATACCTGTGGCACCAGGGGACTCCCAACATCCTCATCCCCTCTGGAAAGGGAAAGTTCTGCCCCTGCCGAGTAGGTCAATTCCAGTACCAGCGTTACGGGTGGAGGTGTGCTGTACATGTAACTGAGTGGTAGTTGCTCCACCTCCTGCCCAAGAGGAGATATCTCATGTACATGGAGACAGACTCAGACAGTCCGCCAAGGTTCGATCTGTCACCCACCACCCGCTCACTCTGAGGTCTCATCACGTTGTGCAGATAAGTCCCTTGGATGAAACACCGCCCAGTAGCGCCGTTCCCCTTGACTGACAGTAGGTGGGTTTACATGGGAAACTTTTCTCCTATTCGAGTTGCAATTTCATTCGCCTGTTTACAGACCTGATCTGTTCTGACCCGGTGTTTTAATGAAACAGCGACTGGATATCAGAAAGGCTTTCATGAAAAGACTAATATTTCCTCCTCTCAAAAGAATGAAATTCCAGAAATGGATTTTTTCTTTGTGAAGGGTTTCTACTTGCAGCTTTTTATTTCCGATCGGGTGTCTTTTCAGAATCTTTTCAGAATCAGGCTGCCTGTGTAAACCCACCTAGTGTGACTCTCACACCTGATTGGCTCGCTCCTCCCGACTGACCGAAGGTGTGTTTGCGTTCAGGTCCATCCAGCTGCAGCTGAACATCGGCGTGGAGCAGATCCGGGTGGTTCATAGAGATGGACGCGTCGTCATGCTGTCCCATCAGGAACAGGAGCTGCAGGACTTCCTCCTCTCTCAGGTACTCTCTGAGGTGCGTCAGCTGTGTCTCACCTGTAGCTCTGGCGTGTGATTTCACCCGCGCTCCGTGTCGTTCCAGATGTCGCAGCATCAGGTTCATGCGGTCCAGCAGTTGGCCAAAGTGATGGGCTGGCACGTCCTGAGCTTCAGTAACCACGTTGGACTGGGTCCCGTAGAGAGCATCGGGAACGCCTCCGCCGTCACTGTGGCCTCTCCCAACGGAGAGCACGCCATCTCAGGTGAGACGGAAAGTCGGACCGCCATCTCCACCGGAGCACTGTGACCAGACCTGAGTGGATACATATTCAGTCGCCAACCATGATGTCTGTCCACTAATGTAAACACATTACACTGATGGCGGTTTTGCACTTCAGACTTCTTGGTTGGTAGTAATGAACTCAGATTATATAAATGGTGGTAATGCTCGTCAGAGTACCTGGATAGTAGCAATGTAATCAGATTACCTAGTTGGCAAGAATTTACTGAGATTACCTGGTTTTTAGTGATGTAATCAGATTGTCGTCTGTCCACCAGTGCGTAACGGTCCAGAGAGCGGCTGCAGGGTTCTGGTCCAGTTCCCCCGCAGTCAGAGCAAAGAGCTCCTGAAGAGTGACGTCATCCAGGACGCCAAGTGGAGCCACCTGAGGGGTCCCAGTAAAGAGGTGTACTGGTCCAAGATGGAGGGACGCAACTTTGTCTACAAGATGGAGCTCCTCATGGCGGCACTGACCCCCTGCCCTTAGACCCAACTGGTCCATACTGGTCCAGTTCATACTGGTTCATACTGGTTTATACTGGTCCAGGTTCATAATGGTTTACACTCCTCCAGGTTCAAACTGGTCCACACTGGTCCAGGTTCATACTGGTTCACACTGCTCAAGGTTCATACTGGTTTACACTGCTCCAGGCTCATACTGGTTCACACTGGTTCTTACTGGTGTGTGCACAGAAATGTAAGTGGTTGATACTCATATCATTTTATCCAGTTTGTTCTAAATAAAAAACGTTTGATCATGGAGGCGAAAAACAGTGGAATTATCTTCTCTGGTCTGATTAGATCCTTTGTCATCAGTTTAACAGTCATGTCAGAGGTTTTAGGTTCTACTACAATCAGAAATAATTCAAGTACAATGAATACATTAAAAGTAGAAAAGCCTGAAGCTGCAGCGTTGTCACAGGTTCTGTCAAGACACACAGCCATTGGTCGAGTTGGTGTTAAACAGCCTGAAGGCCGTAGGAACAAAGCACCTCCTGAACCTCGAGCGACGCTGCTGCAGCTCGTCTGGCAAGACAGGACGCCGTGGAGAGGCTGGTTGATGTGGTCCAACAGTCCTGACTTGAGTCCATCCTCCTGCCAATCACAGCCACCCTTTCTACCAGATGGTCCCGCCTCCTTTTGTTGTCGTTCTTTACAGTGCAGCTTTATCCCCAGGAGACCGAAGAGCATGGACGAGGAAGAGCATGGATGAGGATGCTCGCCATCACCGTCTGACAGAACAAATGCAGCATTTCACTGCACACGTCTAAAGGACCGGAGCCTCCTGAGAGAAAAGAGCCGGCTCGGACCTTTACGATGGATTCAGTGTTCTGAGACAGGTCCAGTTTGATGTCCATGTCAACACCAAGATACTTGTACGTGTGCACCATCCAAATGTCCTCCCCTCGGATCCCTCCACCTTCAGAAGTCATTACCATTTCCTCGGTCTCGGAGGTATTCAGTAGGAGGCGGGACTTGTCACTACAGTCACTGAAGACCCCCTGAAGAGGGTTGGATGTGTTGAATGCACTTGAAAAATCAAAGAACATAATCCCCACATAGCGGCTCGGTTCTTGTATTTAAGAACCGACCCGGTTAAGCAGACAAGGCGGCATCATCCCAGGCCAACATGTTCGCTCAGAGATCTTCGTCATGTGTGATGTGAAAGCCACCGGTCTGAAGTCATTTACCTCAACTGGACGCCTTACCTTAGATACCGGCATCAGGCAGGATGTTTCCCGCTGTGATGGAACGCTCGCAGTCAGCAAACTGAGATTGTAGATCTTCTGGACAGGATCCGCCAGCTGAGCTGCACAGTCCTTTAGCAGCCTAAGGGAAGCAGCGTCTGAACCCCCGCTTTTCCAGGACATTGTCTCCTGAGTTCAGTTCTCACCTCATCTGCTGTAAAGGCCAGGAGGCGGGGCTCTGGTGAGAGAGGAGCATTGTTGGGTCTGCGGCTGTGTGGAGGAGGAAATGGAACAGCTGACGACGCAGCTGAGGTGGCTGGAGCCGGAACCTCTAGGTGGAATGTAAACAACGATGGCTACGATGTGAGAGAACTCCCTCTGCGCATGGAAAGATCTGACACCAACTGCCAGCAGTTCAATATCCCGAGAGCAGATCTTCTCCTTCACTGCGATATAAAGGGGGTGTCACCACTTACTGTTCACATCCAGAATCAGTCCCTTTACTCTCTCCGCTTGCTTTGGAGTCTCTGTCTGCTCGTGCTGCCGTGAGCCGGGTCAGGACTGCCGCTGGTAAGCCATGTCTTCGTAAAGACGTGACTTAATTCATGTTAAACTCGCTGGTTCCCCAGAAGTGCCTCCAGCTCACCACAGCCAGAGGGTCGACATTCCCCGTGAGGATATTTGGTAAGAAAGGCTTGTACCTCCACCTCCTAGCCTTTAGCTTAGCACCGGCTCTACAACCATTAAGCGCACCATCAGTTCAGTCGGAATGGAGTGTTTACTCCGTGTCCAGCCCGCTTTTGTACGGTGTTCCTTCCTTGCCAGAAACACTGGCTAACAGCATCGACCAGCGCTCACATGACCTCCAACACCTCAAGTTCCCTGCAGACGACCTGCTGCACCTTCAAAGTTTATCCAGTGCAAGTTTGGAGAAAGAAACTGACCAGATTTATTCACTAATAAATACAGAATGATGTTTCACAGATTACAATCAACTTAAGCAATTATCCCAGTTCAACTTTAACATTTATCCCAGTTCAACTTAAACATCTGTCGCATTTTAACTTAAACGTTTGTCCCTGTTCATCGTGAACATTTGTCCCAGTTCAACTTTAACATTTGTCCCAGTTCAACTTTAACATTTATCACAGTTCAACTTTAACATTTGTCCCAGTTCAACTTTAACATTTGTCCCAGTTCAACTTTAACATTTATCCCAGTTCAACTTTAACATTATCCCATTTCAACTTAAACATCTGTCGCATTTTAACTTAAACGTTTGTCCCTGTTCATCGTGAACATTTGTCCTTGTTCAGTTTTGACATTTGTCCCGGTCCGGTTCCAGCCGGTGTTGTGACCCTAGTTCTATTCAAAACCTCCACCGGCCCTGAACACCCTCCCTGATGTTCGGGTTTCTCTTAACGGTTCTCAGAAGTGTTTTTGGGGACCAGGGGTTTCCTACAGAGGTCCTTTAAAGGGGTGGGTTGTTGACCCAGTGATGTCATCAGTCAGCTGGGTTGATGATTGACAGGTGATGTGTAATTACTGGTGGAGCAGCCTGATGGCGAGGAGACCTGCGTCATAGATGCTGGAGCTCTGTGTCGTGGTGTTCTGCATGGAGGAGGAACAGAAGGGTCAGTAGTGAAGATAGAAACACCAAAGGAACTTTGTTCTGGTTCATCTCAGGTAGGTGATGTTCTCACGGGCTCCACTGGTCACGACTGATTTCATCACATGACCTGAGTAGAATCATCTGGATCATCAGAAGAGGTTGTGTTTGGGATATTAGATCTTTAGTGTCATGAAATGTCCTAGAGTCACTCCGAAATCTAAGCACCCAAATAAACTAAAGGTGTGGTTTGAGTTAACATAATCCTGTAGCCTGACAGGAAGTCAGACTTCAGACCTCCCATCAAGGCTCAACATCTGGTCTGACTCCAAGCAGCCACATCTTCTGGAGAGCTGCATGTTGACTGATGTGATCTACTTACTGATCATCAGTCTGGTGGGGCAACCATGGATCCTGGATCAGCCTTTACTGACCTTTGACCTGGAAGGTCAAAGGTCAGTAAAGTCACTATTCACTATTTAAAACCCAACACCTGAACTCATGGGGACATTGATTCAGGTTTACCTGCAGTCTGCTTCTTGCAACTCCAGACCACAATCTTCCAGTAGATCTTGTCCAGGAGCCACAGGAGCAGCATGAGGAGGCCGGTGATGCAGGCCAGAGCCAGGGCCGAGACGGACAGGTACTGAAGGTCCTCGTAGATCACCTCTGGAGGAAACAGAGACTCACGATGTCACTGTAAGGCCTGGAACATGTTCTGGGGTCATAATCATGTTGAACTACGACCCTTTGAGCCGGTGAACTGGACCTTCTGACCCGATGAAAGTTTGATTATGGTTTAGATCATTTCAGCATCAGGAGTCGTCATTCTTCTACCAGATCAAACTTTTAGCGCCATCATGGAGCAACTTCAGAGGAACTAGCTACTAGATCATCACCATAAGAACCCCCGAAGACCACCACAGTGAGACCATCAGAACCCCTGAAGACCACCACAGTTAGACCATCAAATCCCCTGAAGACCACCACAGTAAGACCATCAGAACCCCTGAAGACCACCACAGTAAGACCATCAGAACCCCTGAAGACCACCACAGTAAGACCATCAGAACCCCTGAAGACCACCACAGTAAGACCCATCAGAACCCCTGAAGACCACCACAGTAAGACCATCAGAACCTCTGAAGACCACCACTCAGATCCTGGATCATCAGCTGAGACATTCAGAACTTTAGTAAGAAGATACAACGTTTGAGTCTTTTTCGTCGCTGACATTGATGTCGGTTCACTTGGCTCTCGTATTTGACGTCTCGTTACACTGTAGTTACTACGACTACTACAACTACTACTACTGTAGTTACTACGACTACTACAACTACTACTACTGTAGTTACTACGACTACCAGAACTACTACTACTGCATTTACTACTGCAACTACTACTACTGTAGTTACTACAATTACTACTAATGCATTTACTACTATAACTACGACTACTGTAGTTACTACGACTACTACAACTACTAATACTGTAGTTACTACGACTACTACAACTACTGTAGTTACTACGACTACTACAACTACTACTACTGTAGTTACTACGACTACTACAACTACTACTACTACTGTAGTTACTACGACTACTACAACTACTACTACTGCATTTACTACTACAACTACTACTACTGTAGATACTACAACTACTACAATTACTACTAATGCATTTACTACTATAACTACTACTACTGTAGTTACTACAATTACTACTAATGCATTTACTACTATAACTACTACTACTGTAGTTACTACGACTACTACAATTACCAATACTGTAGTTACTACGACTACTACAACTACTACTACTGTAGTTACTACTACTACTACTATTACTGCATTTACTACTACAACTACTACTACTGTAGTTACTACAACTACTACAATTAATAATACTGTAGTTACTATTACAACTATTACTACTGTAGTTACTACTATAACTACTACTACTGTAGTAACTACAACTACTACAATTACTACTACTGTAGTTACTACAACTACTACAATTAATAATACTGTAGTTACTATTACAACTATTACTACTGTAGTTACTACAACTACTACAATTAATAATACTGTAGTTACTATTACAACTATTACTACTGTAGTTACTACTATAACTACTACTACTGTAGTAACTACAACTACTACAATTACTACTACTGTAGTTACTACTATAACTACTACTACTGTAGTTACTACGACTACTACAACCAGTACTACTGTAGTTACTACTATAACTACTACTACTGTAGTTACTACGACTACTACAACTAGTACTACTGTAGTTACTACTACTGTAGTAACAACAACTACTACTGTAGTTACTACTATAACTACTACTACTGTAGTTACTACAACTACTACAATTACTAATACTGTAGTTACTATTACAACACTACTACTGTAGTTACTACAACTACTACAATTACTACTACTGCATTTACTACTATAACTACTACTACTGTAGTTACTACGACTACTACAATTACTAATACTGTAGTTACTACGACTACTACAACTACTGTAGTTACTACGACTACTACAACTACTGCATTTACTACTACTGTAGTTACTACAACTACTACAATTACTACTAATGCATTTACTACTATAACTACTACTACTGTAGCTACTACGACTACTACAATTACTAATACTGTAGTTACTACAACTACTACAACTACTACTACTGTAGTTACTACTACTACTACAACTACTATTACTGCATTTACTACTACAACTACTACTACTGTAGTTACTATTACAACTACTACTACTGTAGTTACTACTATAACTACTACTACTGTAGTTACTACTATAACTACCACTATTGGACCCGGTAGAACCAGATTCTGAGGTCTTTCTGTGTGGGTTCACAGGTTCTCCTGGTTCCTCCCGAAACAAACGTTCATTTATGACCAACCTATTTCTGGACTCAGTGCGACTACATGCGTCAGGACTTTGGATCTGGATAGGACCCCCCCCATCAGGTTTGAGTGACAGATGGACTCACCGTGGACCTTGAGGACCAGTCCGATGTCTCTGCTGCTCCCTCCGGTCTCAGCGACCGTCACTACGTAGAATCCGGCGTCCTGCAGCCGCAGGTCCGACAGGCCCAGAGATCCGTTATCGTAGACCTGAACCCTGGCGAGGTAATCCTCCGTGATGTTGGCGTAAACCCCCGACTGCCACTCCCCGATGCAGCGGCGGACCTCCCCCGACCTGAAGGTCCAGTGGACGGTGGTGGTCCCACTGCTTGACACGTCCACCGAGAAGAGCACATGGTCCTGCACAGACCCGGTGAGAGTCCTCTGAGGACAGCGGATGGACATGCATCCAGCTGTGGGACAGAAACAAAGTCGTCCAGAAAAACAGAATCCAATGATTTAACATCCAATCTCATAAAAATCCGATCATCTGACACCTGCAGAACCTTTAGAACCTGTGGGGGCGTGTCTAACGGCGTGTGACACCACCTTCTCCTTTAGTCTTTAGGAAAGGAAGACACTAGAGTGGAATCTTGTCTCTTAGCTGGCCAATAGTCACAGGGTTCTGATTTTAACGGGGTCCAATCCTGAAGCGGGTCGCTCCACTACTGCAAGGGGCTGGTCCAGATTCATGGAATCATGGTGGTTTTTTAAACTCCCGAAGGGTCAAAGGTCATTCACTGTTGGTTTTGGTTGTTTCTCCTGATATTATGGTCTGCAAACAGGAAGTCTCCTCCTTCCTGAGGAACACTCTTCAACAGTTGGAACCTCTCATCACCTTTTACCCATGATCCTTTTCTCTGCTGAAGCAGACAAATAAATATATGTATTTAAACGCGTTATAAATGTTCGGAGATGAAGCTCCCCTTAGTGTCAGAAGTATACAACCTACCTTTCCCAAAATCAATTCAGTTCTTCCTCGAACTAAGGTCTATACATCAAATAAATATATTTTTGTGCGCGTTAATAGTAATAAAACTTCCTGCATCCAGCGTGAAGTATGGCGACCCGCGTCTTAGGTTGCAATGGGGAATCACGGTATCTGAGCTCTATTGATGATGTCTTCTTATAGTCGGCGTTCAACAGAGTGAATCAACTCGTACCAGCTGTTCTGAAACCTAACTTCCCCAGTTTCTCAACTCAGGCTTGGTCAAGCCCGATCTCAATCACTAACTTTGAGTAAGTTAAGTCTGCTTCTTGAAATAACCCCCAGATCTCAGTCCACTCCAGCATCGGTGGGATGTTCTGGTCCATGGAGGCTCCAACTCAAAACCTCCAAGACTTCAAGGGTCTGCTGCTAATTTCTTGGTACCAGATACCACAGCAGAACCTTCAGAGGTCTGCTGGAGTCCAGACCTCCACAGGTGACCGTAAAAAATAATATGCTTGTGGTTATAATGCTATGGCTGATGGGGAAACTGTCTTGGACAGGAAATTATGTCATTAAAGTTTGTTAGGATTTCAGGTGATGGTTCTCGGACTAACCGGCATGCAGTGAGTCAGACTGATCATGTGACTTCTCAGGTGTGGATCAGGTTCTACTGGTAGTGTTTACTCAGTGAGGAACTGCCTGAAACCCGTCTTAACCCAACTACCGCCTCACTCATGGAGCTTCAGAGTGGAATAAGATCCAAACACATCTTCCTGTTTCTCTGCTGGACCGAGATGGTCTGATGGGACCAGAACAATCCGATGTTCATGGAGCAGCACCTGGGCAGAACTCTACTTTCCAGGTTCTACATGTGGGTTCTAGCCCTCCTCTTACGACCAGGTGTTCTCATGTAAAGACAATCATGTGACCATAGTGAACTGGTTCTTCTTACCCAGGTGGCACATGTAGAGTGTGATGCCGAGAACCACGGCCACATCTTGAACATCCCACAGGCTTAAACGCAACATTAGGATCCCAGAGCCATCAGCTGGACTTCAGTAGAACCTTCCTGAAGGTCACTCCGTCTGAACCGCCTGTCCTAGTCCTCCTCAGGTGTTACACAGGTGTTGTTCTATGAGAAAGAAAAAGGTTTGGTTACTGTTCCGTCTCTGGACTCTTCATACCCGCCCCCACCGATCTCACAGGTAGAGCCAGAGATCACTGTGCAAACACAGGCAACCATAGCCACGCCCCCCGCCTCCAGGATAGAGTTCATTCACATGACCTCACGTTGCTGGTCAGACCGGTAAAACAGGAAATGAACAGACGCACACAAACTCAGTTCATGTGAGTGAATTGAGTGAGTGATACTAATTTTTCCTCAGAGACAGTGGAAGAAATCCCAGCTGGTCTGAATCAGCTATCGCTGTGTCTCTTCAAGGTTCACCATTCTAATTATTATTCAACATAGTGAAATCATCATCTGTATTGGACCCCTCCCTGAGGGAGGGGTGGGCGGAGCTTTTGAAAGCACGGGGAACTAGGGTTTCAGGGTCTTGCCTAAGGACCCTACGACAGGTAGACCCTAGTGAGACTTGAACCGGCTAACTTCTGATTGGGAGAAGGCCGCTCCACCCACTGAACTACAGCCGCTCCACCCACTGAGCTTGAGCTGCTCCACCCACTGAACAACAACCGCTCCACCCACTGAACTATAGCCGCTCCAGCCACTGAGCTTGAGCCGCTCCACCCACTGCACTTTGAGATTTGATCCAAATGTAAAGTGCATTATATATTAAATGTATTATTATTATTATTATTATTAGTGAATTACAGCCGCCCCTTTTATACAGGAATTTAAAATCCCAATTCAAATTTAAGATTTAAAGAACTTTATTTGATTCCATTTCTAAGAAATTACTTTGGAGGAAAATGTTTGTATTTCATCTGGTCTCTTTTTATCCACTGCAGCAAATCAGCAAAATAAGAACCGACTGCTGCAGACATGAAAACATTCAAAACTGGAAAGACTAAAGCCTCAGGTAAAAACTTTGATTTATTTATAATTTGTTTTATTTATTATATTGTAATATTAATTTCTTGTTATTCCTTTATTTATTTTTCTGTTTATTATTTGTTTTGGTCGTTGTTCGTTAGAGCTGTTGTAAACTTTTCTCTGTTAATAAAGTTTACCTGAAAAAGAGATAAAAACAAGAAATAACTTCCGGTTCACGTTGACGTCACAGCGGAAGCTGCCAGCTGGTAAACTCACATTATGTAAGCTTGTTTTTGTCTCTGGAATGGACCTCACGGCTACTGTAGTTTCGCCTGGAGGACGACGGACCAGGTAATAGTAGCACTAGACCGGTGCTCGGACCAGCGCGTCCGAGACCAGTTCTATCCCTCGTTTGTTTTTTTACGAGTGTCGTAGGGATTTTTATTTATTATCGTCGTGTTATAAATAGTAAATGGATAGTCTTCAAACGATGAAGTCACACTGTCACATTTTAAGAATGATCTTCTGTAACATCTGATTAGGATCTGACCTTTTTATTACAGAACTTCAAGCTCATCCTCTCATTATTATTTAGACCTTTTATTGGAAGGGAGTGAAGGAGAAACTGCTGCAGGGACGACAACAGCAGATAAAAACATTATTATAAAAACAGGTAGAAAAATCAACTAAAGGGGCCAAGAGTCACACTTTTTTTGTATATATCATTAACTACAAAGTTCAAAACGTTCATGTGAAATTGTTTGCCCAGGTCATTTCAGAGTTTTTATCCTGTTATAAACCTGAAAAATCCAAATCCGTGTTTTGCCTTTTTTTCCCTTTAAACTCTTAGTAAAAAACACAGTAATACTGAGTAACTGCCAGATATTGAAAGCTGAAGTTATCTTGGAGAATTGGACAGAAGCATTCACTCAATGCCCATTTTTTGACAGTTCTACAGCCATAAAAATCAAAATAGATCCAGGTGGCCCGAATGTAATTATAGCCATAAGAACCTCCGCCAAGGGAGGCGGTTCCGTTTGCTTGTTTGCGAGCAATATTTAGGAAAAAACAGGACAG
>JBBDHG010000491.1:225000-305000 GCA_037951165.1 Lophius americanus
CTCTCAGTGAGAGTGGAGAGATAGCTGACCGGCTAGAGATAGAGTTAGAATACGTCTTCTGGTTCTTTACCGGATGGTGAAGTCTAGCAGGTCCTGGGCTCCAGGTGCCTCCAGATTCTGGATGGTGCTGACCCTGTTCAGACTTTGTTGAAGGAAGAGCTGGGCTGATTCTACAGAACAAGAGCCACTACCAGAGTCCACCGGGTCCAGACGGCTGCCAGGGAGCTGAAACACAAGACAGTCAGATCAACAATCCAGTGACCTGTCCTGAGAATAATAATGCTGCGCTACTATTTCAGGTATTACTCTCAGAGGTGGGACGAGGTGGGACAGACTGTCCCTCAGGTAGGCGTAGTGTCTGAAGGTGTGGTCAGAGAAGAGCGCTGGCATTGTGGGGCACGACTTGGCAGCATTGAACACCAACACCAGAACAGCGATGTCTGAGACCAAGAGTTAAGAGAGAAAACACGGTGGACAGAATCAGAACCGTAGATCAACGGTGTTGTCTGGCTGATCAGAACTGACCGTCAACATCGAGTATGGAGAACCGGAGAAAGACATTTTTAGGTTTGCCGATTGTGAGTTAGAGATGCTCCCGCATGTCTGAGATGGTCAGGCCTGCTAAGAAATGGCCAAGTGCACCTGGAGGTTGACGGGTTTCTGTGAGTGAAGGATACAGGCTGGATCGTCCATGTCAGGCTCTGGCGTGTCAAAGTAGGGGTGTGTGCTGAGAAGTTCAGGAACCAGAGGTAAGACCAGCGTAGGGTGACGGGAGCCCAGGAACTTCAGACACCTGAAGGACGAAGAGGGTACTACACTGGTAAGAGGCCATCAGTTGACTTAAGCACAGACAGAGGGTCTTACTTCCAATTAGAGTTGAGGACAGAGGGACAGACAGAGGGTCTTACTTCCAGACAGAGTTGCGGTCGGTGGGATACTTGTTCAGGTTCTTGAGCAGCTCCAGCAGAGCCAGCTGGATGCACTCTTTGGTAGAAACATTTGTGTAGCAGATTAACTCATGTAGAGCTTCTCTGATGTCCCTGGATGAGTCCTGGAGATGAAGGGTTAAGGTTAGGGTCAGGAAAGTGAAGATATATAAGACCCCAGCAGACAAGCACATGAAGAAATTACTTGATGGACAGGTGTACCTCCAACACAGCCAGCACCGTGTCCAGCTGGTCTTCTCTCAGCGTGATGTTTGTGGAGATTTCTCTTAGCACGTGAATCGACTGCAGCCTCACCTCCTCAATTTCGTCATTGAACATGTCCACTAGGAAGTCCAAACACTTCTCAGCGAAGCTGGGAGACGAGCGAGCCAGCTGACACAGTGCTTCCACTGCTGCAATTCGGACCTCTGAACAGAGACAAGTACAAGTTCTGATGATTGATATAAGCTGAGGTGGCGACACCTTTTGGAGCTGAAAGAAGCCCTGCTGTTCTATGTCTGACATACCAAACATCTCGTCTTCCAGGCCGTGAACGAAGGCTCCGCAGGCTCCCGAGGCAATCAGGTTGACCGTGTTAGTGTCCAGCTTCTCTTTGGGGGCGTCATCAGCCCACTTCCGTCCAGATGAGAACTCTCCAGAAGCAAAGAGGTCTTTGGCCCGTTCATGAGCCGTACGCTTCCTCTGAAAATAAAGGAGGACGAGGCCAAGGAGGAGTTAGAAATGTGAGAAATGACAGTTATAGTGGAGTTATAGCGCTGACACAGAGGATCTATGGCGGTGATCCCATTTGTGGTCCCGCTCAGCTACCGGAACAGCAAGAAGCGGCCTGTCCTAAAGAGCCCCTGTCATTTCTATCAATTCAGTTAGCGCGCGGAAGCTGTTGCAGGTTTTAAATCTCCTCAGTAACATGTGTTTGGGTGATGTGCACCTGTCAGAGTGACCGACACGGTCAGACTCACCCTGAGGTCCGACATCAGCTTCTTGTCCAAAGTTTGCTCCAGAAACTGCGGACTGACCTGCAGCATCGAACCCTGAAACACAGGAGACAGCTTCAAATGTCCGTCTCAAGCAGTGGATCTCGGCACATTTTCGCAGATGAGGAGAAACGGCTTCAATGATCATTAGGATTATAATAATAATAATAAAATATATGATACACATAATGAACCCTTGGATGTCTGGGAATCTGGAAGACCGACCATGTGTTTGGATCTTAAGCTCTGCACTATCTGTCCAAAGGACGACGTGTGAATGTGTCCCTCACCAGTGTTTTGGTGGCCTGCACCCGGACCATCCAGGATCCGTCACTGACCATGTGACTGATCTTCCCGAAAGCGTCATCAACCAGCCGGATCTCCTCATTGGAAGACGGGATGGGCACGATGCTGATGTCACAGAGAGGGAGTGAAGTCAGACACCATGGTGACATCAGAAAAATGAAGTTTGACCTGTGTTAACCTTCAATGTCTCAAGCTGAACTGGAGCATCATGGGAAACAACTACACTTAAAAACCATTAAGATCTAATGAGTTTTATTTTCTGTGAAACCAGAGATTCCAGCGGAGATCGGTTGAGGCCAACTGTCCGATCAATCAAGATTTACTCTGAACGTCCTTTTACCTCTCTGGGTAGAGCTGGCTTAGAACCCAAACCATCTGGACCGCCGCGGAGCGGACCTGCTCGTAGTCGTCGGACAGCAGCCTACAGGCCTGCAAACACAATGAACCAGAGGTGAGGGGGACGGCTGTCAGGATGGCTGAGAGAATTTGTGGCCACCATTTGGGTGTAGCTCCTACCTGCTGATAGATGATCTCCTGGATTTTCATACCTCTCTCGTGCAGCTGAAGCTGGAAAACAAACCAACCATCAGTTTGATGTTAGATCAGATGATGACTTTTTCTCTGGCTCCGTCGCTTTGTAGGATTATGAACTGTTCAGTCGGGACGGGTTCTTTTTGGTGACACCTGGAGACACACTGAACAGGCTCCTGGGTAGTGGATGTCCTACCATGGCTTTGAGCGCAGCGGTGCGGACTCTGGGATCCTGGTCTCCAAAGTAGTCACTGACAATATTCTGGACGTCCCTAGCTCCTCCTGCAGTTACAGGAAACAGACATGCTCAGAGGTCAGGGGTCAGATACAGGAGTCAGATATAGTGAGTGGCAGTACAGACCTAAAGATGCACCCAGTCCCTCGCAGTCTTTGACCAGCGGACAGTCCACCAGACCCAGACATCCCAGCAGCTGCAGACACTTGTTCCTCACCCCGAAGTTCATGTCAGAGAGATGCTGAGGACAGACAGAGGTTAGTGTCTTCCTGTGTGACCCGCCACGAATGAGGAGATGAAGCGTGAGTCACCTTGCAGGCCACTTCTATCAGCCGCTGTCTGACAGCAGGAATGTCAGGGAGTTGTGTCCCGATGACCAGGAGCGTGTCCAGCAGCTGGACCAGGACCTGGTGAGACTCTGAGAGCAAACAGATGACATCACGTTTAATTAGAAACCAGATCTACGCTGTTGAGCCCAACAGAAAGAGTCTTGCCCATAAAAGTCCCCAGTGTTGTACCAGCAACCCCCTCATTTTACTCCTCACATTACATGTGACACATTTCTATGAAGTCAGCAGTCTGCTCTAGGATCAGATCTCATAGGGGTTCAATGATGAAGATAATGAAGTGTGTGTGTGTGTGTGTGTGTGTGTGTGTGTGTGTGTGTGTGTGGAGGGGTGGTAAAATTTGAAAATTAAACAGTTTTTGAGTTATTGCGTTACCACGAGGGATCTGTGGTAGCATTGATAATTCTGGGGAACGTGGGTCCACGGGTAACACTAGCCCCCAGTGAAGACCAGTACCAATACTAGTCCCGAGGTTATACTTTTCGATTAGTCGCGGCGGTCTAGAATACTTTATTATTCATTTCCTACATTTTTTATCCACGTAAAGTCAAAATAGGAACTTTGCAGTGCACCACAAAACGTTGCTACATAATGCGATACAAATATGTACTGCGTACATGACACCGAGTGTGACGGCGTCCTGATGTTCTCGTGGGTGGGGGGGTTCTGACACCTGAAGCAAGGAGCGCGGTGCTGATGGATGCTTGGGGTTGATTCAGTCTCAGTGGAGGAATGTTTTAGTTCCAAACCAACATATGAAAGTGGCTGAAACTGATCTGATGGAGTTTTTCTGGTATCTGCTCTGAGCGCTGGGATGTTAGTCAGACCAACTGCGATGAAGAGCTACAGGTGAGGAATGCGCTGTGCCACATCTTACTCTCGTTGCTGAGGGTGCTGATGGTATCGTCCACGATGCAGTCGGGGCTGAAGCCTGGTGTTTTGGACAGCAGACCAAGCAGAGAGGCGATCTTCAGCCTGACGGAGTTGTCTGTCTCCTGTGGGAGCAAAGCGGTGTCACATGAACTCTGAGGCCACCAGCATCAATCAGCCTCCCGGCTCACAGCTCCTCACCTTGTAGTAGTGCTCCAGCAGGATTCTGACCACGCCCTCCACGCTCTCCGTCTCCACTGGCTTGCGAGCAAACTGCAGCAGGTATTGCAGGGCGTCGGTGGAGGTGGCGGCCTTACTGAGGTCAACATGCAGCGCCGCAGACTTACTGGGTTTGGACAGGCGGAGCTTCTTGGCCGGAGCTTCTTCATGAGGAATCTGTGAGCGCACAAAGTTAATTATTATTCATCATTCAACTACTGAAGAACAAATTCTCTCTTCCTGCCTTCTATCAGCAAAAGCGCTCCTGCTTATGAAGCAGCACTTAAAGTTTCCAGGACGTGAGGTCACCCGGAGACCACGCCTGGATCAGGTCTTAAAGGTCCAGGATGTAGGACATATTTACTGGTATCTGGTCCTGAGGTTCCAGATGGAACATTGAAATACACCTCATCTCCGCTCTTTCTACCGAGGCATGCTGGGAAAATCTAAGGTGGCCTGGATGTGTGAAAAAAGATGTCATCTCCAAAACCATGCCGTTCCACGATTCCTTTAGATTGATATGTTCAGCTTACTCACATTGACATTAAGTACAGTTACCCCAAATTTGTACTTGAGTTAATGTTCTTAATTACTCTCTCAATTATGACGAATTACGACAAACACCATAAAGTAGTTAGATTACTTCATCATTTCGCATCTACAGCAGTAATAGTAATCAAACAACATAAAGTAGATAGATTACGTCATCCTTTCACATCTACAGCAGTAATAGTAATCAAACAACATAAAGTAGTTAGATTACTTCATCCTTTCGCATCTACAGCAGTAATAGTAATCAAACAACATGAAGTAGTGAGATTACGTCATCCTTTCACATCTACAGCAGTAACAGCAATAACAAATAGAATGTAAACACTAGGCGGGACCAATGAGTACTTTAACTTGAATACTTTAGTACATTTTTCAGATCTTATACTTTGAATTCATTAAGGTTTTTAATGCAGGTCTTTAGCATTGAAAGAAGTATTTCCGTTGCACTTTTACTTGTAGTGGAGTATGTTACTTATAACGGAATATTTGTACTCGAGTAAAGGTTTAGCCTAGCCTCGGCCAGACGCTCCTAGTTAGCCTCTGTTAGCTTCTCCGGTTCTGGGTCCACAGCAGGAAGTGGACCGGTTCTGTACTCACCTGGACCGTTTTAGAAAACTCTTCATAGACCCTCTTCTTCAGGTGAGCCGCCATGTTCAGTGGAAAACGGTCACAGTTCCGTCAATCTTTTGTTATATGGAGTTATGTCCTTCCACGCGTCCCGTAGCTAAACTAGCTCATAGAAATATGGTTGGTGAATCCCATTCTTCTTCATTCTTCTTCTTCATTCTTCTTCTTCTTCTTCTTTCCCTTCTTCTTCTTCTGTTTCTTTCCCTTCTTCTTCTTCTTCTTCTTCGCCTCTGGTTAAGCAACGTCTAGACGAATGATCGCCACCGTGTGGCTGAAAATGGAGCTCTTTTCCCAGTGCAGTTCCTTACATTAACTGGAAATAACCTCCGCCATGCGCCAAAAAAACTCTGAACATCAAAAGAACATCAAAGGATCATCGAAGGAACATCGGAGGAACATCGGAGGAACATCAGAGGATCACCGAAGGAACAAAGGCATCAATAATGGACAGTTTCAGGAGAGCGGCTCGGCACCGTGGGACATCCCTACAAACGGCGTCGTGTTTTTAATAATAATAATAATAATAATACATTTTATTTATAATGCACTCTTCATTTGTAACAAATCTCAAGTTAATAGGTGCTCAAAGTTTTTATTTTACTTTATTTTAATGATGCAAAACACTTAATAAGAAACTTCACCCCAAATTTTACCGCCTCTGGCTTTAATAAACTTCCTCTGAGTTTAATAAACTTCCTCTGGGTAAAATTTAGTTAATCCATTAATAAAATTCTGCTGACAGACAAACAGAAAGACCAAATAACAGCAGTTAAAAAAACAAAACCTCCTTCTTTTTAAGTAATATTGTGTTATGAGTTATACATGAATACTACTGTAAGGTTATACATGAAAACTACCGTAAGGTTATATATGAATACTACCGTAAGGTTATATATGAATACTACTGTAAGGTTATACATGAAAACTACCGTAAGGTTATATATGAATACTACCGTAAGGTTATATATGAATACTACCGTAAGGTTATATATGAATACTACTGTAAGGTTATATATGAATACTACCGTAAGGTTATATATGAATACTACTGTAAGGTTATATATGAATACTACTGTAAGGTTATACATGAAAACTACCGTAAGGTTATATATGAATACTACCGTAAGGTTATATATGAATACTACTGTAAGGTTATATATGAATACTACTGTAAGGTTATACATGAAAACTACTGTAAGGTTATATATGAATACTACCGTAAGGTTATACATGAAAACTACTGTAAGGTTATACATGAAAACTACCGTAAGGTTATATATGAATACTACCGTAAGGTTATACATGAAAACTACTGTAAGGTTATACATGAAAACTACCGTAAGGTTATATATGAATACTACTGTAAGGTTATATATGAATACTACTGTAAGGTTATATATGAATACTACTGTAAGGTTATACATGAAAACTACTGTAAGGTTATATATGAATACTACCGTAAGGTTATACATGAAAACTACTGTAAGGTTATACATGAAAACTACTGTAAGGTTATACATGAAAACTACTGTAAGGTTATATATGAATACTACCGTAAGGTTATACATGAAAACTACTGTAAGGTTATACATGAAAACTACTGTAAGGTTATACATGAAAACTACTGTAAGGTTATACATGAAAACTACTGTAAGGTTATATATGAATACTACCGTAAGGTTATATATGAATACTACTGTAAGGTTATATATGAATACTACTGTAAGGTTATACATGAAAACTACTGTAAGGTTATATATGAATACTACTGTAAGGTTATACATGAAAACTACTGTAAGGTTATATATGAATACTACTTTAAGGGTATATATGAATACTACTTTAAGGTTATATATGAATACTACCGTAAGGTTATATATGAATACTACTGTAAGGTTATACATGAAAACTACTGTAAGGTTATATATGAATACTACCGTAAGGTTATATATGAATACTACTGTAAGGTTATACATGAAAACTACTGTAAGGTTATATATGAATACTACTGTAAGGTTATATATGAATACTACTGTAAGGTTATACATGAAAACTACTGTAAGGTTATATATGAATACTACTGTAAGGTTATACATGAAAACTACTGTAAGGTTATAGATGAATACTACTGTAAGGTTATACATGAAAACTACTGTAAGGTTATATATGAATACTACCGTAAGGTTATATATGAATACTACTGTAAGGTTATATATGAATACTACTGTAAGGTTATATATGAATACTACTGTAAGGTTATACATGAAAACTACTGTAAGGTTATATATGAATACTACTGTAAGGTTATACATGAATACTACTGTAAGGTTATACATGAAAACTACTGTAAGGTTATAGATGAATACTACTGTAAGGTTATACATGAAAACTACTGTAAGGTTATATATGAATACTACTGTAAGGTTATACATGAATACTACTGTAAGGTTATACATGAAAACTACTGTAAGGTTATACATGAAAACTACTGTAAGGTTATATATGAATACTACTTTAAGGGTATATATGAATACTACTTTAAGGGTATATATAAATACTACTGTAAGGTTATTACATCCTTAGGAATTATGTTCTATTTTTTCTGATTATGTAAAATAAATAAAACTGTAGTTTTAAGTCCATGTGTAAATCAGGGTTTATATATATATATATATATATATATATATATATATATATATATATATATATATATATATATATAAATTATGAACACAATTTTACAGTAAAATTAACATTTTTATTGATTTGAGGTATTTCAGTGTTTCCACCATAACAGATTTGTACTGTATATATATCTTACAGAACTATTTTCAGTTCTTCGAATAATAACAATAAAATATTAAAAACAGAAATAATTAGAATATTAAAATAATACACAATAAGATAGAATTACTTGCAGTACCGTTAACACCAAATAAGCATTCAGACCTGAAACCATTCAACAACAAAAACTTTATTTAGATAAACATCACAACAATAATGACAGTCAGTTGCTCCAGGTATTATGGGCTGGCCTTCTGTTCGCGTCTCCTCGACGCGTGGACATTCCCACTATGATCACCATGAAGGGCAGCGCCACGCAGAACGCAATCCGGGCGATGGGCAGGTGGACTGGACAGTCCGCGCCGGCTGGAGGCGTCCCTCTCGGACCACTAGGAGGATCTTCAAACAGGAAGCTGGACGTGAAGTCCTGAAACACCCCCGTGGCACTTTCTGTGGGGGTCACGTGACACCTCCACCTCCTGTTGTTGTCCTGCCTTCGGAGACGAATCGCCAGTGTGATGTGACAGCGAGACTGGTCGATCAGCTTGTACCTGTGTGACATCATCACAGACACATTAACTGGTTCTTCTCCACTGGCCCATGATTGACTTCACCTAGTTTTTGCCAGTTTTATTGCTGTGTACAATTGTCTTCTTCTAAGCCGTCTGTTGTCCTCTGCATCTTCACAACAACCAACTACGTGTCCTCAATCACCACATCATCTTTGCTCCTCCCCTCCTTCTCCTGCCTGCAGCTCCATCTCCAGCATCCTTCTACCAGTAGATCCACTATCCCTCCTCTTCACGGGTCAGAACCATCTCAATCTGTCCTCTGACTTTGTCTCCAGGACGTCTAACCTGGACTGTCCCTCTGATGTCTCCTTTCTAATCCTGTCCTTCCTCCTCACTCCCAGAGAACATCTGAATATCTTCAGCTCTGCCTCCTGTCTCCTGGTCAGAACCACCATCTCTAAACCATCTAGCAGAACTGCTCTCACCTCCATCCTGGAAACCTTTCCCTTCACTCCTGCGGCTCCTCTTCTGTCACAGATAACTCCTCACAGTCTTCTCCACCCACTCCCACCCTGCCTGCATTCACTTCTTCACCTCTTCTCCACACTCCGTTACTTTGAACATTTGAGCCCAAGTCCTTAAACTCCTGCCCCTCCTCCACCTCTACTCCTCATCCTCACCTCCTCCTGCCTCCCTTTCATTCTCACACATTTAGTTTGTCTTGCAGCCACTGATCTTAGTTCTTCTTCTCTCCAGTGCATATCACCACCTCTCCAGGTCCTCCTCAACCTGTTCTTTGCTTTCACTACAGATCACAATGTCCTCCACCAAAATCATAGTCCAGGAGACTCCTGCTGACCTCCTCTGTCAGCCTGTCCATCACAATAGCAAACAAAAAGGGGCTCAAATCCCATCCTTGGTGCAGTCCCACCTTCACCTTGAACCCACCCATCACTCCTATTGCTCTCATACATATCCTTGACCACTCTAACACACTTCCTGTCTCTCAAGAACTCCTCATGGAAGCCTATTATTCTTCTCTCATTCTGTCCTAAGGTTCCTCTAAAGTTTTACATGTATTACATGTTCACTGCTACTAGTTGTTGACTGCAGCTAGCTGCTACCTACTAGTTGCTAATTGCTACTGAAAGTTTGGACTGCGCACCAACACACCTGTCTCCTGGCAGCAGTGGTGCTCCGTCTTCATCGGTCCAACTCAGATTGAACATCTTTGAGTACTTGCAACTTCCGGAATCGTAGAAGGTGAACAGGATGCACTCGAGGCTCAGATTTCCTCCAGGCTGCAGCTCAGTTATGCTGGACGGTGATGTAATGCTCAGGAGGGACAGGTAAATACGGCTGATGTCCTTGCCATCTCTCAGGCAGGCATAGGAACCAGCATCGTCAACACTGAGGTGACGCAGGACGACAGAGCAGTTGGATGTGACAAACAGGCGGCTGGCCATCTTTGACTCTCTCAGCACCTTCCCCGCTTTGACCAGTTGAGGGTATTGAATACCGCCGTCTCTGTAGAAGGTCCAGGAGATGAGGTAGCAGTCAGCCGGGACCAGTTTAGAACATGGCAGGAGTATGTCACCTCCCAGTCTGGTATACAGAAACATTTCGTCCTCCACACAGGCAACACCTAGAACACATAACATCACAGTCCCGATCACCATCCGGTGCAAAGACCAGGTTACCATTTAGGTCATCATTCCAGAAGGGTAAATCTATAGACAAGTTTAGGGCTAAAGGGAGGAATGAAGGCAGAGAGGAAGGAAGGTAGAAAGGAAACAGCTGTTTTTATAAATTATTATTTTAATTAGATTAATCCAGGGTGCTGGAAAGGAGACTTAGGGTGATGACAGAACGTTAGGCTCAAGAGTAACAATGCAGATTCTGACCTGGTATTGGAGCGAAGGACAAACTTTTCAGCCTTACAAACCTCGAGCAGCGGCTCACTGAAATAATCCAGTCTGCATGTGTTTTGTGGATTTGGAGAAGGAAGTAAGTCAAACCTTATTCATATGGCACTTCTGAAACATTTGGTTACAAAGTGTTTCACATGCGCAGACATTACAAATTCAAAAATATTTATTTAAACAAAGATAAGTTAACAACAAACACGAAGAAGCAAGAACAAAAAAGAGTATACTCAGACGGAGAATGAGAATTACATGAATGCTTGTCTGTACAGATGACCCTTTTTCTTTTTAATGCTTCTTGAAGCAGTCCAAAGATTCAACAGATTTGATGGACTGTGGAAGTTGGTTCCAAAGAGCCAAAATTAAAAAGAAAATTTATACTTTATTGATCACACTGTCATACAACGTACATCGTGAAATTTCTTCTTTTCATTAACCAATCCTACTGTTCTTGATATTCATTAACAGGATCTCAAGGTGCAGGTAAGGGTGAGGAGAGTAAGAGCTTAGAATTGCATCACTGCTGTTTGTAGATGAGTGGTTCTGTTGGGTTCATCCGAGGGTGATCTTCAGCAGCACTTAAGTGGTCAGCGGTGAGGTTCGAGTGTGAAGCAGGTGTCATGAAGGTCCTTACCTCAAAATTTGAGGCCATGGTTATCTGCCGGAAGTGGGTGGATTTTCCCTTTTGGGTGAGGGGAGTTTATTCCCGAAGTGAAGGACTTAAACATATTACTGTGTTTTGGTCACAAGTGATGGGAAAATGCTCAATGTGATGAAAGAGCAGTTTGGTGCAGCATTAGAAATGATGCAGGCTTTGTAATGGTATTGTGGAGAGAGCTGAGTCTGAAAGCAAAGCTCTTGCTTTACCAGTGGATCCAGGTTCTAACCCTCACCTATTGGTAATGAGCTCTGGGAAGTAACCAAAAGAATGAGGTAGCAGGGCTAGAATTTTACAGGAAGAACTATCGGTCCCAAGAACACCTCGGGACCCCTGGAATGACCCAGAGAGTGTTGTCTGGTAAAGGGATTTTGGGAATATCCTGCTTGGCCAGATACCCCCTTAGGTTGATCGATAAGAACAAGAGAGAGGATGTATCTTAATGGAACTACCTAAAAATATAATAAACTGGAGCCGTGGGAGGAGCAGCTCTGTTGATCGTCTCCTTTTTCCAACTTTTAACGTTTTTCGTATTGCTTCTACTATTGATTACGCACTTAAGAGTCTTGTATTTAGTTGTATAACTGTCATCATGGGCACCAAGTGTATGTGGACATTTTTATTGTTTTTTTCTGGCTTTCGGAGTCATATCAGTCTCTAGCAGCAATCCCTGTGGGAGCAGAATTGTCTACACATGAGATCAGCTGGTCACACTCTGCATGAACACAGGATTGGCATTAAAGTCCTGTGTTCGTCTATCGATGAAAAACCAACGGCTATCATCATGGGAAACGTGCGGACATTCCCGAACAAAGTGTACGAGCCAGCAGCATTGGCAGGGAGCCAGAAAGAGTTTCGGGAAAGTCTTATTTGTTTCACTGACGTGGCTGAATAACTTCATTCTGGACTCGAAGGCTTCCAGACGGTGCGGGCAGACAGAGATTATCGCACGAGTGGTAAGAAGAAAGGAGGAGAGCTTTCTTCTGACCGGTAATAAGCGAGAGAATAAGGGTGAAACTGTCCAATCAGTGACAGCACAGCTACAAATAGACCATCCCGCCGCATGTATTACAAGAGCTGGTGATTTCAACCATGTTTCACTTTCCTCCTGTTGGCCCAATTTTAAACCAGTATGTTGAATGTTGCACCAGGAAAAAACAGGACCTTAGATCTACTCAATGCAGACACAGAAGAAGCTTGCAGCTAAGATCCCCTTCCCCCCATGGTGCGCTGATCATAATCTGTTTTTTCCTGCCCCTTCTTCTTCATTTTCACTCTCAATCCCCCTCGATCTATTCAAACCTCTCTCACCACACCCTGACAGGATCCAAACCCAACGTATCCCCTCTATGACCCAACTACACCCATAGAGCAAGACATCAGAGCAAGACGAGATGCATCTTAAAAAACTGAACACTGGTAAAGAAGCGGGCTCATATGGAATAAAAGCTCCTGGTTAGGTCCTGAAACTGTGCGGAGCGGCATACAGTACTTTACAGTACATCTTCAACCTGAGCCTAAGGTTGGGGACTGTCAGGAGACTGTCCTCGCTCCATTCTTATTTACACTCTACCCCACAGATTTCAATTACAACACCAACTCATGACATTGATAAAAGTACTGTTACTCCAAAGACACTGTGTTTGATATGTGAGATAGGGGGAGGAGAGGGAGTGTAGGGTTGTCACTGGAGACTGTTGATTGGTACTGAAGGAATCATTAAACACTCAATATTGTAAAGACGAAGAAGCTGGTGATGGACTTCAAAGATAGAAGATCCCTCCTAAACCAGTTTCAATTCAAGGGATGGACATAGTGCAGTCCTATAAATACCTGGGAGTTTACCTCGACAATAAACACTCAACACTAATCTACAAGAAAGCCCTTAGCCAGCTTGACTTCCTCTGGAAGCTCAGGTCCATCAATGTGTCCACAACCATCTTGAACATCTTCTACCAGTCAGTGGTGTCTAGTGCTCTATTTTACTCCGTGGTGTACTGGGGAAACAGTATTAGAGCCGCTGATGCTCAAAGGAGAGTTGAACTGTTGAAGAAGGCTGGATCTGTCCTGAGGGTTGGCCTAGTTCCCCTGAAAGCTGTAGCTGAGAGGACGATACCGTCTATACTCCTGGATATCGTGGACAACCCCCATCACCCACTGTTTCAGACTGAACAGCTACAGTTGCACCTTCAGAAAGAGACTATTGTTGCCCCACTGTTCTACTCAAAGACACATTCGGTCTTTGTTAACCACTGCCATCAAACTCTACAACATTAAACTGTCACCGTCATAACAGGTCCCCCACCACTCCCTCCATCACCCGATCATTCCCTCACCCTAACATGGCACCTGGATTAATGCGCTAATACTAATACACAGAGAATTATCATTCACACACAGATGTAAACTTCTGTTTACGCTGGCAGTGAAGGGGTAACTGGTTTTAACCCTTCATGTTTATTTCTTGTCTCTCTTTATAACCTGTATTTCACTTGTCTCTCTCATGTAATTTGTTACGCCTGTAACACCGGGATTTCCCCATGTGGGACATATAAAGTCTCTTCTTGTCTTATCTTATTTTAATATGCTGTGTTGAAGTATTCTAATATATAATCCCGGGGCAGTCAGTTGTTAATGAGCTCCCGCTGCAACTGAGCTATATCTGACTATTTACTGAACTTTTGAAACTTGAAATGATGCATGTTTGCTTAGTGACACCCCAGCATCATTACACAGCTGCTAAATCTGTAACGAACAAGTCTCCTGAAAAGTAAGAAGCCAAAAATAGAATGCTAACTTGCATAGAAGCTATGCTGCAAGCGACACCTGTAGATAGTGAAGCCGGAAAGATCTCAGAATGTCATTGTGAAAATATCTAGTTTGATGGAAAAGAGTTTGAAGAGATCTCAACCCCATTGAACAACATCACATAACCATTGGGGTCGAACTCAAAGAGTATCACAGAAGATGAGAGAGGCATTGAGGATTACATACACATGGAGTCCAAAGTACGCATCCTCACATCGTCAAGATGGAGGGTCAGGTACATCATCCTAATCTGCAACCTCAGCAAAGCGGCAGAGGGCCATCACAGAGTTGGTCATCCACCCTGCTGCACCTGGAGACTAATCACCTAGAAAGACCTGACCAGAGACAACCTGAGGATCCTGGTCGTGGCCAAGGAGAAAGACCTGCGGACTAATGAGGGGAAGACGTATTCATCCGGCAGGATTTAGCGGATGGAGTCCAAGAAATGTGAAGCTCATCAAAATTGACACATGGTTTTCAATGAACTGTAGGGAGTGGATTCCTGACTGAACCTGACGGCTCTATTAGGAACCCAACTGGCCGGACCTCGTTCGGACAACATTTATCAGTTATGTTCAGGTTCAAATCGGGCTCGGACACATCCCTGATAGCCAAAGTCCGGATTGGTTTTGATAACCAATCGGACATGATGCTTTCAAGATACCTCAGCGAAAACCTAATGTTTCAATAAATAAGAAATAAAGGATCTACAGTCTATGTGTCTTTGGACCACTTTAATTTTTTAGTATTGGAGGTGTTTTTAACGTGACACTTCAATGAGCACCTGAACGCAGCATCAGCTGTCACATTTCATGCAGTAAATGCCGATGTTAGAGTTGAGGTAAAACAAGCTAAACTTTTCAGTATCAAACTGCTGAAAACCTTATTTGTAACGTCTGGCGAAAGTGTTTAATGCTTGCATTAATAAATGCTGATGACAGAGTGTAATGTTTGTGTTTATTGCTGCTGATGACGATGTGTATTTTTTGGGTTTATAGCTGCTAATGACAAAGTGTTCATTGTTGTGTTTATAACACAACAATGAACAATGAACAATGAGGATAGCGTGTAATGTTTGTTAGCTGCTGACAACAGTGTGTCATGTTTGTGTTTATAACCGCTGATGACAAGTTGTAATGTTTGTGTTTATAGCTTCTGATGACAGTGTATTTTTTGTGTTTATAGCAGCTGATGACAGAGTGTAATTTTGGTCTCTACAACTGCTGATATCAGTGTTCATTGTTGTATATAAAGCTGCTGATGATAGTGTGTAATATTTCCGTTATAGTTGCTGATGACTGTGTGTAGTTTGTGTTTATAGTTGCTGATGACATTGTGCAATGTCTCTGTTTATAGCTACTGATGACAGTGTGTAGTTTGTGTTTATAGCTACTGATGAAGCATCCAAATTGTTTTTCCCTGAGTTACGTATTTGATTAACAGCTGAGTCTCTCTGCTAAAGATCAGACTTCTGATCTGAAGATAGTCTCTCTTAATCTTAATGGATTAAAATGGTAATTATAAAAAACAGATATTTACTTTTTCTGAAAAAGGAGAAAAGACAAACAGCCTTATTATCCACGACAGATTTAATGACTGAAAAACTCAAGAGGAACCAACTCTTTTATTATAATCTCTAACAGAGAAGGAAGAGGCGTGGCCATAATGATTCGCCGCAGTCTCATTGACTCTTCTGACGTAAATGTGATTCCATTACTGTTGGACCACAATCGGGTCAGACCCGACAGAACAGACTTAACAGAATCTGTACTCTGAATGAGGAAATAAGACGCTGGTGCTTGAATGCATAACCGTCTGTCCAGCCGGACTCTCTTCAACGATCTGAACGTTTTACTGTTGAAACACCTCAGGAGGTTCTGAGGTCAAGGAACAGAAATGTTGTTTTGTTCTTTTTTCTCTGGTTGCTGCTGGTGTATGACGTGGAGGTGAGGACGGTGGATAGATGAATGGAACTTTGATTTATTTCTGCGCTCTTTGTTTTATTTTCTTCATATTACTTATGATGACAAAATCTATCATGTCACAACAAGACAATCATTCAATCAATCTAGTCTGCTTATCCCCCATGTCTCAGGGCAGGTTCCTCCGGTTCTT
Organism: Lophius americanus; assembly: GCA_037951165.1. Lineage (NCBI taxonomy): Eukaryota > Metazoa > Chordata > Actinopteri > Lophiiformes > Lophiidae > Lophius > Lophius americanus. The sequence goes on from JBBDHG010000491.1 coordinate 241,411, forward strand.
CTCCCTCAGGTTTCTCTGGTGGCCCTTCTGGAAGGACCCGAATCCAGGTTCCTACCTGGATTCGATTACTTGAACCCTAATCACTGAACCAAAGTAGCTGGAGCAGCTCCATAAGTAACATCTATGTTCTTCTACTGACTTCTACTAACATCTGCTGACTTCTAACATCTACTGACATCTACTAACATCTACTGACATCTAACATCTACTGACATCTAACATCTACTGACTTCTACTTACATATACTGACTTCTACTAACATCTGCTGATTTCTAACATCTACTGACATCTACTAACATCTAACATCTACTGAATTCTACTCACATATACTGACATCTACTAACATCTACTGACTTCTACTAACATCTGCTGACGTCTAACATCTACTGACGTCTACTAACATCTACTGACATCAAACATCTATTGAAGTCTTACATCTACTGACTTTTACTCATATACTGACATCTAACATCTACTGACTTCTACTAACATCTACTGACACCTAACATTTACAGACCTGTACTAACATCTGCTGACATCTAACATCCAAAGACTTCTAACATCTGCTGACGTCTAACATCTACTGACTTTTACTCATATACTGACATCTAACATCTACTGACTTCTACTAACATCTACTGACACCTAACATTTACAGACCTGTACTAACATCTGCTGACATCTAACATCCAAAGACTTCTAACATCTGCTGACGTCTAACATCTACTGACTTTTACTCATATACTGACATCTAACATCTACTGACTTCTACTAACATCTACTGACATCTACTCACATCTGCTGACGCCTCACATCAACTGACTTCTACAAACATCTAGTAACTTTTACAATATTCTACGTAGTTTTTTCTGACGTCAACTTAACTTCTACTGACTTAAATGATCTTTTGTCATTCTACGGATTATTAACTTGAACTAACTTCTACTTCTGCAGATTCTGGCTGTGTGGATTTTGTTGACTACTACAAACGCGGACAAACGTCCTCCCTACCGATTTTTACTAACTTCTGTTTTTTCTACTAACTTCTACTCTTACTTCCTTGATGTCCTCTGCTTACTTCCACGGACATCTGCTCCTAATCTTTACACCCTCTCAGGCCATGTAAAAGAAATGACCCAATCCCACAGTAGATATTGCGTACCTGTCAGAAGCAGACAGGTGAACAGCAGCGGCGTTCTACTCTCCGTCATGTCGGCGTCTTCACCTCTTCAGCAGCGGCGTCGGTGTGTCGACTGTTTCCTGTGTTCTAATGAAGAGTACAGAACGAGTCAGCGCTTCTCATCAGGGAGGGACATGGTAACTCATTCTAACATTCACCCAGAATATCCTGCAGACCGGTACCGAGACGACACCTTTGTTTACTCTGCGGTTTAGACACTCAGAATCATGACATCATCGAGACACTTCTTCAGAATATGAAACGCCATTATTGTCCCCGATGTCAAAACGATGTGAAACATTCGGTATCCTCTTTAAGTCACGCTGGTCGACTGAATGTGAGAAAAGGATCAGCTTTCAAAATACAAACTACAATACTGCAAAACATCAAGCCACTCCTCTCCAGTACCTCGTCCACATGGCAGACATGTCCTTTCAGAAAGACATGAAAACGTTGTATAGAGCAGAAATCGTCAACGAGACAAAACCCGGTGTCTCACAAAAAAACAAACTGTAACTCTTCTACACTGAATTTCCTCGCTGTTGTCTGGAAAGTGTTGCAAGGTAATAAACAGGTTTTTAATTCCGGAACCCAACCGAGACGGATTGAGAAAACCCATTAGTGTAGAGCCCTCCCCCTTTAGGTTAACGGCGTCTAGAGCTTCAGACTGATGAAGATTATTCCATGCATCGTGGAGATGACAATCAGAAGGTTTTGCCTCTCTTCGGTTTCACTCAGCCCAGAGTCAAACATTGACATTTCTGCAAACGTCTTCTCAGGTGTTACATCAGACTATTCTCATCAGTAGGCAGCAGGGAGACGACGCCGAGGCACCAGAGGAAAGAGACCCAGATCACACAGAACGGGATCTTCACAGCGCCAGGTCATGTTTGGAGAGTGGGATAACTGGAGAAAGATTAAATTTATGGTGAGCAACAAAAAGTGGCATTTGAGCGCTCAGCCTACCGCAGGAAGTAGCTCACCCCTGAAAAAGGCCTTCAGACTTATTTGGGGCTTTTCGTGTGAAGGAGATGCCCCCCCCTGAGCCAAGACCCTGTTGGCGAGGAATGAAGCGAAGTAGTAGTTTCCTACTGGAGGGAGGACTGAGGCGGCGACGGGCTGGGGGTGGGTTCTGAGTCTTGCCGAACTGAAATGACAGCAGAGACTAATTCCTTTATTTAATTTATAAGTTTAGCTGCTGATGGTTGTTGTCCTGTTCTTTGTTACCATTTTTCTTCCTCAGTATTTTTTGGTGTCACCTACATCTTTCAGCGATGCCGGCACACAAGCAACTGAAACAACGAAACCTGCAGCAATTTGGGGAATGCTAATTCGTGGTTTTTGCAAAAATCACAAATATACCTGCAAGGAGATCAAAGTTATGTGTCACAAAGAGATCAAGGTTACATGTCTCTGAGAGATCAAGGTTACATGTCACAGAGATCAAGGTTACATGTCACAGAGATCAAGGTTACATGTCTCAAAGAGATCAAGGTTACACGTCTCAGAGATCAAGGTTACATGTCACAGAGATCAAGGTTACATGTCTCAAAGAGAGCAAGGTTACATATCACAAAGAGATCAAGGTTACATATCACAGAGATCAAGGTTACATGTCCCAAAGAGATCAAGGTTACATGTCTCAAAGAGATCAAGGTTACATGTCACAAAGACATCAAGTTTAAATGTCAGAGATAAAGGTTACATGTCTCAAAGAGATCAAGGTTAAATGTCTCTGAGAGATCAAGGTTACATATCACAATGAGTTCAAGGTTACATGTCACAAAGAAATCAAGGTTACATGTCACAGAGATCAAGGTTACATGTCTCAAAGAGATCAAGGTTACATGTCAAACACATTATTAAAGCCCTAGGTTACTTATTTTCTACCTGAATTGCTGCACACCCTTCCTAGCGCCCGATCCAACAGGTGGTGACCCCACAGGGGGCAGCCCCATGAAGTTTCTTCAGGCTGTCATGGGCTAAGACCCGGCCATCAGATGTTCATCGATAGGTTCCCCTCCCAGGTCCGGCTCCAGAAGCGTGCCCGGTTCTGGGCGAAGAGGCAAAACTTTAAGCTATTTGTTGGTTACTCCGAATCGCTCTTATGATTATGATCCCGCCCCTGAGACCACTTTCCCTTGGGAGACCCTACCTAACACCAGCCAGAAACACAGCTTTCAGGATCACTGAGGCAAACAACCCCCCCCCCCCCCCCCCCCCCCCCCCCCCCCCCTACGTTAAGGATAGTAGGCGGGGTAAGGTGAGGGATTCTTTCCGGGAAGTGGCTGAAAGAAGCTCCCTTCATAGGGGGCAGGACTAAAACTCTAGCACTTTGAGATTTGATCCAAATGTAAAGTGCGTTATAAATTAAATATATTATTATTATTATAATTATTAGCCTTAGCTCCGACATCAGGAGGAGCTCAGAGTGGAGCTGCTTCTTCTTCAGGTTGACAGGAACAAGTTGAGATGGTTCATTATCTGATCAGGACCTTCAAGGAAGCCTTACTCTGGAGGTTTTCCAGGAACATCCTGCTGGGATGAGACCCGGAGGTGGACCCAGAACTCTCTGGAGGGACTACATATTATCTGGGCTTGAGACGCTTTGGGATCCTCCAGGAGGAGCTGGAGATTGTTGCTGTGGACCGGGACTTCTGGAATACCCCCCTTAATAATAATAATAATAATACATTTAATTTATAATGCACTTTACATTTGGATCAAATCTCAAAGTTCTAATCCCTTAGCCTGTTGCTACCCAGACCCGACCCGGATAAGAGGAAGAAAGTGGATCTGATGGTTCAACGGTGTAATCTGGTCAGGCCACAGCAGACACCTCCGTGTAAAACAGTATTGACACAGCTGTTACATTTTAGTCTGACAACGACGCCAGCACACAACAACAACAATAAAAACCATGACAAACTAGCATGTTGTGTTCATACTCTTACAGGAAACGCTAGATTCACATCTTCCCCTCAAAGCCGGGCATATGATCCGTGACCTCAGTCTTCGGTGCGGATCCTTATCCACGAAGCTTGTTTCCCGTTTTCAGAAAAAAAGTGCATTTTTTCACAACATGAAGGGAAGAAATTTGTTTTTAACTCATTGACTCACTGATATCTACACTAGTGTTTTCATTCCGTAATGTTTTTGATATGTGATAGCTGTATAAGCGACTTTAATGATTTGTGACCCCCCGCCCCATTGACAAACAATTAAAGACACCAAACCCAGCAGCATTCTACAGACAAATTCGAAAAAAAGAGAAAAATCAATGTAATGCAAAAAATGTATAATGAAGTATTTGTTTTTAATGGAATTATTAAAATAATAACATTCTTTACAATTTAAAAACGAAAATGTTTTTTACAATAAGGATGTAAAATAATCTGAAACACATTTCAAAGGAGAAACCATGTGACCTTCCACCAATCAGGATGACATCTCCTGTCATGTGACCCGAGGTGTAACACTTTCCCTCCAAGGGGGGACGTTTGAGAGGAAGTGTGACATGTTGTGGTGAACATAGTTATTGTAGGTCGGAGGTCCACACCTCCATTTCTCTGAACAAAGGAAGGAGTTACATGACCGGATTTGTTGTTGATGACCTAAATAACTATACAAAGATACTTGTGAAGGAAACTAATTTAATTTTGTTTCAGTCCTGTCACATGACCTCCTTAGTTATTTTTAATCATTATCTCCACTCTTTGTTCAACCTAACTTTATTCATAACCACATTTAACAACAGTAGGCCAGAGTGCCGTTCAGTTAGTAAACAGCATAGTCATAGAAAAAAAATACCAAACTTAGAAAAAAAAGGCCAAATGAAATAAATCTCACACTGGGTTTAAAGCCGGAGAATAATGAGGTTTATGGTGGGATTTAAAAACGGGCAAAGTGGGGGCAGACTTAACATTGGGGGGGACCTTGCTCCACAGATGGGGGCTTCACTAGAAAAAAGGTTTTGTGGCCCCTGGTCTTACAGACAAAGTGAGACAATGGTCAGTGGACCTCAGTGACCACAGGGGTATAAATCTTTGAGTGGTAAGTGGTCCGAGACGTACGGTGCCCACAATAATTTAAATATCAACAAATTCTTAAAGTGAATCCTAAAAGGCTCGGGGAGGCAGGACAGAATGGGGGAAAAAGCCAAGCAGCAGCATTTTGGACCAACTGTAGGCGTGAAGTGTACAGTAAGTCCGGCTCCCGTCAATATGACGGTCCCTGAAGCAGTCCAGACGGGTTAGTCTTGTAGATTTTTTTGAGATAATTATAAAAATTAATTAATGGATGAATCTGCATGAAATTTTTACCATAATAATTTGTAATAATTAATAATGGTTTCTCCGAATCTTCTTTCTAGTTCTTATGAAGATGACTCCCAAAGTAAGTTGTCCCTGTAAAATCAATGATGTTAGCGCCTTAAAGTCTGTCTTAAGGACATCAAAGCCCAAGTCCTAAAATCTTTTAAATTGTAACGAAAGCAGAACTGAGGTCAAGGAGTTTGGACCCAGTTCTGCCTGGGACATCCATTTTTTGGACTCAAACATAAGCGTGAGCTTAGAGATAGGCCTGATGTTAGAGGATAGTCTTGTCCAACTGTTGTACCTCCACTTGTTTGAAGTACGCTGGTTCAGCACCAGTTTATGATTAATTAGGCGTTAGGTCCAAAAGTCTCCCAAACTACCACCTCGGATTATCTGATAAGAACAGGTGTACTTATTCTGACTGCAGCTGTGCAGAGAGTGTCTGCTCTGATGATGCTCCTTTAAGGAACACATCCACACATGGAACACATTCCCAGGTTATATCATACCATCAACTCCGGACTTCCTACCTATTCAAAGTTGGACCATTGGTGGACTATGTTTCTGTGTGAGTCTAGAAACAGATCAGACTGTGAGACACTGAGCACCAGCTCAAACATCAGAGGGAACCAGCTACTTGATAGCTCCTTCAGTCTTCATCCCGATACCAAGGTCAGGCCATCGATTAGCATGCCCACCCCACTACACACCTCCACCTCAGTTAGTTTAGCTGAGATAAGTAATGAGAGCTGAAATAAACTCAGCCCGAAATTAGCTATCGAATGGTATGATAGCTGAAACAAGCTTTGTTAGCTGTGACAGTTGAAAATAGGTAATATCAGGTGCGATACCTGGAAAGAGTCACTGCTAGCCATTACAACTGAAATGACCTGACATCAGGTATTACAGCTGGAATTAACTAATGTGAGCTATGGTAGCTGATATTGGCTGACATCAGGCAGGATACCTGGAATGATATAATTTTAGCTATGACAGATGTAATTAGGCAACGTCAGGTATGCCAGCTGACATAGCTAACACTAGATACGATAGCTTCAATTAAGTAACAACAGCAACATCGAATATTTGCTTTGCATATGGTGAGATCCCAGAAGAGCCTCAAGTCAGAAGTATTTAGTGGACACTAGGATCCATTATTGAGGTCACGCCTGGTGCTGTCCGGTTGACGCTGCTTGTTATTAGTCATTTAAATATTTTTTTTACAGTGTAACATTAAGGGAAACCGAAGCACTCGGAGAAAACCCAAATCAAACGCAGCGAGGCCAGAGCTGAACCCTCACCTTGTTGCTGTGAGGCCTGAAGTCCTGAGTCACATCTGCATTTAGCGAATCGGAAAGGAGGCCGGACAGCGTTCACAGCACCAGAAGCCCGGACTCGGATCACCTAAGAGGATATAGTGGTTTAATGTTGAGAACCTAAATGACAGGATGTCTGCAGTGAAAAGACTTGGCCTACCAAAGATCTGTCTCTGCGTCTGACCATTCAACAAACCTGAAGATCCGGACCACATTGCTCCTCTTTTGAAGTGTTACCAGACACCTTTAAAAAATCTGAATGAAAAACGGATACCTGCTTTCCTCCATCCTGAACACAATCCTTCCAACTCAGCGGTACATTTCATGAATCCTGGCTGGACCCAAGCTCTTTGGATTCACCTCCATCGGAAGATGGCCTACCTCTCGTGCAGCGCTTCCAAGCACGCTTCATTTTCTGCTGGATCTTGTCGACACACTTGCTTGACGATTTCTTCGTTTTCTTGTCAGAACCAGATGATTGTGTGATGGAAGCTTTCTGAGGACGGCATTGTCCTGCTGGTGCTGGTATTAACACCGTTTCACGGAGCAGGCCTTCCTCCGTGACTTTTGATACCATGGTCCTCTCACTCATGATGTCTGACCTTAGTCTCAGTACAAGTCCATCAATCATAAGTTGGGCAACCTCGATGATTTCCATCATTTTATCCTGGGAGATTCTGGACTCGCTCAAGGTCTGAGATGATTTTTGGGATGGTTCATGAGTTTGCTCCATAGCAGTTACCTCAGTCAGTGAGGATGTTTGAACCGACTCGGAAGGCTCTACACTGACAGTCTGAGAGGGCATGCAGACATGATCCCCCTCCTGGATTGAGATGTTCAAAACTAGATCAAATAACTCCAGTGGGACAGAGGACAGTTCTTCTGTTGTTGGATACCCAATGTCTTCATTGGAGCACAGTGAAGGTATGGGAGAACTACTTTTGAGAGAATAACTGGAGCAGGGTATAGGAGATGTTTCCTCATGGCATGGGAAGCTACTCTTGGGAGAATAACTGGAGTAAGGTAAGGGAGATGTCTCCTCACAGCATGGAAAACTACTCTTTTGAGAAGAACTAGATGTCGGCTCACGGCGTGGAGTGACAGTCTTGAGAGAATAACCGGAGTAGGGTACCGGAGATGACTCTTCGTGGCATGGAGAGCTACTCTTGGGAGAATAACTGGAGTAAGGTATGGGAGATGTCTCTTCACGACACGAGCTGCTCTTGTGAGAATAAGTGGTGAAGTCTACTGGAGATGCCTCGTCTCGGATTGGAGAACCACTCTTGTGAAACAAACTGGAGAACGGTACCGGAGATGCCTCCAAATGGCATGGAGAGCCACCCTTTTGAGAATAAGTGGAGAGAGTTATTGGAGTTGTCTTCCCACTGCATGGAGGGCTACTCCTGGCAGAATGGCTGAAACAGGGAATGTGCGATATCTCCTCGAGGCATGGAGGGCGCAGCGAAGGTAGGGGAGATTTATCCTCAGGGTACAGAGAGCGAAGTGATGGTATGGGAGATGTCTCCTCATGGCGCGGAGCGCGTAGTGATGGTAGGGGAGATGTCTCCTCGTGGCACGGAGAGTGCAGTGAAGGTATGGGAGAGGCGTCTTCGTGACACGGAGGGTGCGTTGAAGATATGGGAGATGCCTCCTCGTGGCATGGAGAGCGCTTTGAAGGTAAGGGGGATGTTTCCTCGCGGCACCAAGAGGGCAGTGAAGGTATGGGAGATGCCTCCTCGCGGCACAGAGGGTGCTGTGAAGCTACAGGGGAAGTCTCCTCGCGGCAAGGAGAGTGCAGTGAAGGTATGGGAGATGCCTCCTCGCGGCACAGAGGGCGCTGTGAAGCTACAGGGGAAGTCTCCTCGCGGCAAGGAGAGTGCAGTGAAGGTATGGGAGATGCCTCCTCGCGGCACGGAGAGCGCTGTGAAGGTACGGGGAAAGTCTCCTCGCGGCAAGGAGAGTACAGTGAAGGTATGGGAGATGCCTCCTCGCGGCACGGAGAGTGCTGTGAAGTTACGGGGGAAGTCTCCTCGCGGCAAGGAGAGTGCAGTGAAGGTATGGGAGATGCCTCCTCGCGGCACAGAGAGTGCTGTGAAGGTACGGGGGAAGTCTCCTCGCGGCAAGGAGAGTGTAGTGAAGGTTTGGGAGATGCCTCCTTGCGGCACGGAGGGCGCTGTGAAGGTACAGGGGAAGTCTCCTCGCGGCAAGGAGAGTGCAGTGAAGGTTTGGGAGATGCCTCCTCGCGGCACGGAGGGCGCTGTGAAGGTACAGGGGAAGTCTCCTCGCGGCAAGGAGAGTGCAGTGAAGGTTTGGGAGATGCCTCCTTGCGGCTAGGAGGGCGCTGTGAAGGTACAGGGGAAGTCTCCTCGCGACACGGAGAATGCAGTGAAGGTATGGGATATGCCTCCTCGCGGCACGGAGAGTGCTGTGAAGGTACGGGGGAAGTCTCCTCCCGGCAAGGAGAGTGCAGTGAAGGTATGGGAGGTGCCTCCTCGAGGCACGGAGAGTGCTGTGAAGGTACGGGGGAAGTCTCCTCGCGGCAAGGAGGGTGCAGTGAAGGTATGGGAGGTGCCTCCTCGCGGCACGGAGAGTGCAGTGAAGGTATGGGAGATGCCTCCTCAATGGAGGGGGTTAAAGCAGACTCCCTCTGAGGCATCCTCTTTTTTTCCAGTTCAGGTCCATCATCTATATCCAATGGTTCGGTTGCTAGTGGTACCTCAGGAACCAAGTTTTCGTCTATGTCCTCCGTGGTGTTTCCTTGTTGCTCTCCAAACATTCGCCGAAGGGAGAAATGCCGTTTTAAATAATTCAGGACTTTGGTAGTCATGTCAACCTGAGGCGGCATTGCTTCTGCATCAGCTTCCAACATAATGGTGCGCTGCCTCAATTCGGCAATACCTTCAACACCTTGCTCCTTTGCCTCGGAGACAAGCCTGTTGGCCAAGTCAGAGACGTCTGAATGGGCAGGGGAAACCTTATCAGTCTCCGTGCTGGAGGGTCTGGAGGTCGACTGGGTTTCTGTATGTTGAGTCTCAGTCTCCATTCCGTGTGGTCGTAGTATTGTTCCCTTGCAAGGTCAGAGGTCACACCAGCATTAACCCTAAATGCTTATAGGGCAGATTAAATCATCTCTATGACTTGGCAATTATGTAACAAAAACCATTAATGTTAGGATCACACCAGCGAGACCCCAGATGTGGGAGTAAACACTCTAGATATATTCGTACCGACTTTGATCTTAACATGAAAGAATTGGCTTTGATCTTCAGAAGAAAGAAGAGGCTTTGATCCTACCCGAAAGTATTGTATTTGATGTTTAAATTACAGAATGAATTTATGGGGTGTGAAGCAGTGGGAGCGGTTCACTGCTTGTACCATGTATTTCACTAAAAATGTTGCATAAATAAATCCAGCCACAAAGGGGTCAAAAATCCGTACTCATAATGCCGGTCCCATGGCCGGATAACTGGTGAGGGCATCTGGCGTAAAACATATGCCAAATTAATATGCAGAACACTAAACTGATTCTGGGCCTGGGATAACACTGACCCCCACTGGTACTGTTAGGTAGCAGGGTGCCTGCCTACAGATGGAAACTGTTAATCCGCTGGCATCCCCAAAGGTGAAAAACTGACAAATGCAGAAAATGTCACATAAACAAATAAAAACTATTTGCTACAGCCTTTGATTACTAAACTAAACTGGACCATATCACACCAGTCCACAAATCACTACACTGACTTCCTGTGAGTTAAAGGATAGATTTCAAAATTTTAATCTTGGTCTACAACGCACTAAACGGTTTTGGACCAAAATACATCCTATACCTGTTAATTCCCTATGGGGCGTCAGGACCGCTCAGGTCACCAGGGACAGGTTTACTATGTGTTCCCAGAAGCAGGACCAGACAAAGTGAAGCGGCATCCAGTTATTAGGTACCTCACCTGTAGAACAAACTCCCTGACTACCTGAGGTCTGTCCAAACTGTTACCTCATTTAAATCAGGCCTATGAACACTGTTGTCTGCTGCAACTTTCTTTCAAATGCATTTTTACTTCCTTAAAATCCTGTTATATTTCTATAATTTTGATGTCTATTTTAAAATAATGTTTTAATATCTTATATTGCTTTTATCCTGTGTTTTAATGTAACTTCAATGTATTTCTATTCCTCTGTAAAGTACTTTGAGTTGCTCTGTGTATGATATGATGATACCCATGATATACCCAGGTGCTTCACAGGCTCCGCCCACTGCTCCTAAGTTATTTGTCAGATGCAAAGAACTGTCTCCTTATGGCAGGACAACAGCAGCTGCTCAGGGACATGCTGTCGTCCTGGGAATGACTGAATATGACTAATAAAGGTTACATTAATTATTGAAAATTTCCGTTGGTGGGTGGAGTAGCACGTCTACTGAGGGTGGAGGGTTTTAAAGACTTGCCTTACATGGGTAACAACCATTAATCTGAGGTTTTCCTATTGGTCAAAAAGAGACGTCGGCTCTCTTGGATGAGAGAAGAGAAACAGAGCAGTTCTGACTTTGAGCTGAGAATAATTTTTTTTTAAGAGGATTTTGGCGTCAAAGTCAAAATTCTCTGATAGAAAAGTCTGATTTTTGAAAGTTTACTCCGTCTCGATGAAAAAAAGGTGAACATTTGTGAAACTATGATTTTGATGTCCGACATAAGATGGACACTTTGATATTTGATCGATGTGTATTACCCACATTCACTTTTATGTATGAATCAACTCCGCCACACATCAATGAAACAGTCCCGGTTCATCCAGTGAAACTGTTAGGTCTTCTATGTCGGATGTGTCCTCCAACTATCAGTAAAATCCTGAAGGTCTAACTGTAGACCAGATTTTTGGTTTGTCAATGGTTCAGTCACTGCCTTCTTCTTAACATAGCCTCACTCCTCATTTCACAACAGAAACAGATTTTATTTATTTCTTTAGTTTATTTTGTAGCAGAAGTACATTTTTGGTTACGGAGAAGGTGAAACTATGTTCTTATTTAAAAGTAGTAAAATTAGTCACATGATAAAGACGTTGGAATATCTAAATTAGTAGTTGATCCATCAGCTGATTTGAACCCCACCTCATTATGATCAGAACCCTCGATAAGTTCGTCAACTTAACGCTTCATGGAGAACCAAATCAACGGTCACTGTCTGATTTTAGAGAGTTTCCTCTGTGGTAGAAAGCGGACAGCTATTGTCACCACCAAGTGAAGGAGAGTTTGTAGAAGAACTCGTAGGTCCTGGACAGGAAGCTCTTCTCCATGATGTGAGGCTGAATGTTCACACTGTAGCCCTGCCTCTCAATGTCCATCTTCACACAGTCCAGCAGATCTTTGACGGATGGGACGGCCGTCCATGGTCCGAATGTTACCACAGACTCTTTATCTGAATCCAGGCTATTGATGGCATTTTCATAAAAACCAAGATCCTCCTCAGTCTGCAGCACGCAGATCATAATGGTGGAGTGGCGGACGGCGATGGCCTCCGCTCTGGCGATATGAATCAGCACCTAGAACAGACAGGTGAGAGTACAGGATTCACTTGAGTGGAGCGAGAACACGGTATCACACTGGAACGTTAGCCTTTAGAGCTCATTTAGTGAGAAGGCCATCGTGGATTTCATCAATGAGTTTCCGATAACTTTCCCTGTGGTTCATTGACGAGTTCTTGTTAATGTCATCACTAAATTCATCGACAGCTGGTCAAAGTCATTGGTGAGTCGTATTTCTCAGTGAGCGTCTCTGACCTCGATGTTTTCTCTGTAGCGAGGGACTCTGGACAGGAACTGCTGTCGCCCAACCAACTCCCCAAACATCTGAGGCGTTTCTTCCAAATGTTTGATGAGTGGTTTGATGTTATAGAACAGCGCCTCCCTGTGGACCTGCATACAGACACACTGGTTGACCTTGGTGATAACACAGTGACTGGAGGGATTTCTCATGCGTTAGTTCAAACCTCGAGGATGTTCTCTGTTGGTAGCCAGTCTGCTCTCAGGAAGTCCAGGATGGCTCTGAAGTGAGAACCATCGCGGTCGATGAAGTATCGCCCCTGCGCGTCCGTCTGTACTTTGGACTGTCTGTTGAACCACTTTGCTAGCTTGGACTCGGGGTGTTTTCTGAGCGTGCTCACTGCGGTACTGAATAGATGACCACCAATATTTAACTCTACAACCTGAGAGAGCTGAGGGAAACAATTATCGATGAGACTTAGATCAAACAGTTCAGACTTCCTTAAGACCCCCGTTCGGACCTACAATAGACCCCCATCAGAACTGTGCAGTGATGTTTAACCATCACAATTTGACAAGACCAGTACAGTGGTACTTATTGCTGCAGTTTCATTTATACTGGATTTAACTGCCATCTGTGATAGGTCCCAGGGGAAAGGTGGGAAGTAATAGGCCGATCACTTGTGACAGGTAAGTCACAGGTAAGTCATAAAAGGTGACAGATTCAGGTAGGAGGTAAAAGTTATTGGGTCACAGGTAAGGGAGGACCGGTAAGAGGCAAGTTTCTTAACAATGTGGCATGCAACAGCTAACAGGTGAAAAGAAACAGGTTAATGGTGACATGTAAGCATTATCGGGTCACAGGTAGCTGGTCGTTGGACTAATACCCGCGCTCTGACTTACTTGAATCGCGGCTGCCGACTGTTTCTCGGCTGATTTGTAGTTCTGCAAACTCATCTTCACTTCCAGGGTAGTGCTAGCTGTTCGTTGTTGCCAAATAGGTCGCAGCTAGGGGGCGTTTCCTCAGCCGGAACTGATGTTTTATTGCTAAGGAGATGGGTCACTCACCGTCTGTGGTTGGTGATTGAGGATGCAAACACACCTGCACAAACTAATAATGTGTCTGCCATCATAGTATTGTAGTTCTTAAAGACCCTACAGATAAGTTGTAAAGAACATTTAATGATTAACAACTCGTTCTTGCAGCACGTTGGCACAGTAGGAAGGTCAGGAGTACTGATCCATCTCTGCCGGCCTTTCTGTGCGAAATTTGCTTGTTCTCCACGTGTCTGCGTGAGTTCTCTCCGGGAACTCCGGCTTGCTCCCACATTGCAAAAACATAAAGAAAGGTGAATTGGTGACACTAAGAAACAGCCCGTAGGAGTGGTTGTGTGTCGGCACTGTGATGCACTGGTGACTCGTCCTGGGTGTATCCCACCTCTCGCTCAATGTGAACTGGGATAGGCTCCAGCCCCCACAACAGGAAAGGTGGTTGATAATGAATGTATGACTCGTTTTTTAAGACTATAACAAACAAAGTTCCGTTTTTTAAACCACTGGTGCTTTGAAAGCGGTCTGTTTTGTCTGGTCTCCAGGAAACGCAACAGAGTGAGCCCTCCCCAACTGCTCCTCCTGTCAGATAGGTGTTAAGTGCCTTCAGAGTCAGACTAGTCTGATGTCAGTCCAGAGCAAACAGCAGGGAATAAACACTCTTGTGTAACAGTTTATAACACGCCTGAATGGAGAGTCTGTTACACCTGGACTATCAGACCAGATCCCTGTTCTCGTATCTAGTTAGACACCGGAAACCATCGGATTGCAGACTTTAACATTAAAGGAACTGTATTGGATCCCTCTTCATTCCAATAAACCGAGAAAAATTACATTTACTTTGGAATCTTTTTCAAAAATGTGATATTTATTTTTACCCCATTCCACGGTCATTCATCAAATAGTAATTCTCATTGGTTATCAACACTACTGTCAGGTGTCTCTGTATCACCTTGTGGTCTGTGGAGAGGTAAGACCTAAAATAATTATTTTCAGTGTCAGTAACATTCTACCTGTTACTATGTTTGAGTAGAACCAACATGGGATTCTGGCTGTCAGCCCTGTGATGCACTGGTGACTCGTCCCGGGTGAACCCCGCCTGACTGGGAATGTCAGCTGGGATAGGCTCCAGCCCCCACATCCCTGAATAGGAAAAGCTGTCAGAGATAATGAATACTACCACCTCTGGCCACTAGTGGGAGCATCATGAACAACTACCTGTCTCATTGGTTACTTGTGATTGAAAAGTAATCAAGTATTGAAGTTTGAAGGTAAGAAACTCATGACATTAATCTAGGCCAGTATTAACTGAAGGAGTTATGAACTCCAGACTTCTCTTTCAGTCATTGACAGAATGAAAGTTTACTATGCAGAACACCAGTAGAGAAAACCAAATTAAATACATCCAGTCCTTCCTGCTCTCATGACAAGAACTTGTTCCAACGTTAGGTAAATTAAACGCTTAAAAAAGAATCCTGGTTGGAAAAGTAGTTAGGAGGGAAGTACTTGAGTATTTGAACTTATGAGTATTTGCTTTGCTTTATTTCCTTCCAAAGTATTTGTCCTTTTTATCCATTAGTTTCAAGACTCTCCTTTACTCCATTTTTTTAAAATTTGAATCAACTCCTTTTATTGACAAGATGTTACAAAACACAAGTTTGTTCAGTTTACTGCATCGATTCTGTTGAAACTCCTAATACTTACCACGTTCTTTTACTCCATTACATTTACGTTTTGATCTTACTCTAGTACCGTTGACTTTCAGGTATTTTTAACCAATACCTTTTTCCACCAGTAATACTTCTGTTAGTGGTACCTTACTTTTATTCCATTTTTATTTCCCATGCTATTCTTTATTATACCACGAGTACATTTCAGAGTCTGTTCCCTTTTCACTCTGTCTGTACCTTGTACTTGAGTGAAGTTGAATGAGTTTTTTAACTGTACTTGTACTTGAGTAGAGAATGAGTGGACTTCAGAGACGCCCTGCAGAGACATACGTGGACCATCAGCCACACCCCTAACAGTTTTTATATTACCTCCCTCTCGTCATATTAATCTCCGTTTTAATCTCGTGAACTTCTTACACAGCCAGTCATCTCCAGATGGATAGACCGGGAACAACTTCCGGTCATCTGTTCTGGAGGGTCACATAACTTCAAGGGTGTATACGTTAAGATCTGGTCAGGACGTAATGCTGAGGATCCGTCTGACAAATCTGCCAACAGATCCCTCGGAGGAAAGAGGAAGTCTTTAAGACCCTCGAACAGGATAGGTCCGGTTGGCAGACTGTTGAGCACACTGACACACTGATACTTTCCAGGTTTTTATTGTTTTGTACACAAAAATCAGAGTCTTGTTTTCTTCAGCTGGACTCTTGAACACCTGTGGACACAGGAAACAGGAAGTTAATGTTGGTGTCATGAGGAAAAATAGGTTCCCCAGTAGACCCGTGCAACTCCACAGAACCGACGGTGTATCCGAGGTGTAGGTAGGTGTGTGTGTGTGTGTTGGTATTCAAACAGCGACCAGCATCAAATGTTTCTGATCAAAGTTTCCATCCCTTATTACAAACATGAAGTAGTGTGGAGACTTGAACCACAACCTGTTGATAAGGAGTGAGGGCGAGTCTGCCTACATCTGGTAGACTACAGCGACAGGCGGTTCAAGTCAACATGACCGAAGTCCGTCCTGCTCTTTCATGACATTGCTCTCAGATCCGGTTCTGATGGGTCCGTTATTGACCAAGAGCCTGAAGCTGAGCTGCTTCTACCCTTCTCAGACAAATGCCTCGATGTCTTCACCTGTATGGCTCTGGCACCGGAGCAGAACCACAGAACGTGCACCTGAACCAGTGAAGACCAGAACCACACCTGATCAGACTCGTCATCGTGTCATCACCGAAGGCTGAAACTATAGAACCATCTGCACCCTTCTAGTGATGACACCACCCACTGTCCCTTACCTTCTCATGCGGTGGGAACAGGTGTTCCTTGGGGCATGACCGGCACCTCTGGCTTGGCCCCCTTCTGCTCAGAGATGGGGGTGCTGGGCACGTGCTCCTCCTTGGGCTCCACAATGCTGACATGGTCAGGGAGGGGCTTTTTGGGGCCGATCTTACCACTGGGGTCCCAGGGCAGCATGATCTTCACCTTAATGCCCAGAACACCTGAGTAAAACCCAAAAGAACACCAGTCAACACAATCGATGTCGTCATGGTGGCGATGTCTGCTAGCCCCAGAGGAAACTCCCATTTTCTCTTCCAGTAGTTCAGTTACTGCTATAAAAAATGACTCTTGAGTTGATTCAACCTCTTGACTCAGCCAAAAGTGAAGAAGTAGGGACTCAAATGTGATCAAAAATATTTAAGTATAGAAAAAAGAATAAAAGCAAAATAGAGAAGAGTATTAAAGTAAAAGGCACAAAAAATAAGTGATGGCACAGCCTACATTCAGTGAAGCATAAAAGGATGTGTAAAAGTTAAAAACATTATGAAAACAAAAAAAAAGGTAAAAGTTCAAAAATAAGTATAAGTAAAACATATTTACTTACTCAAAAGCTTCTAGTATAAAAGTAAAAAGTAAGAGGGTTAAGAGTAGTATTTGTTGAGATGTCATGAAAACACAAAGTGAATAAAATTACAAAAGAATCGGCTAAAGTAACGAGTGTTTTCCAACTGTAAGGAGTAAAAAGACGAGTAACAAAGTTTTTATACTCTAACTTCAAACATGTGGTCGGCCCTCACTTTATGCCCCGCCCCTCCATTAATCCATGGAAATGGGAAATCAACCCTTCAGGATTATTGATTTCAAACATCAGACGACGGCTAAGATCCAGGACAAACCGGGTACCCGTGTTCTGATCCCAGACTGTTCAGTCTGAATATGCAGCAGCCCGTGTAACATTGTGATTTACACGCACCAGTAGAAACGCTGCATCGAACCTCTAATCAACCGAGTTACCTCCGCAATACATTCACACAGAAGCACCTCGACTCACCCTGCCTCAAGAGGACATGACGGACAGCGGTATCCACGTAGTAGTTGACGGGGTCTCCGCTGTGGATCATAAGGCCGTCCACAAACTTCATGGACTTGGCCCTCTGACCCCTCAGCTTACCGGACACTACAACCTCGCAGCCCTTAGCGCCACTCTCCATGATGAACCTCAGAACACCGTAGCATGCCCTGAAGGAGAGGGTGAGAGAAAATGAAATCCAGTGATCAATACTTTGACTTTGGGTTTCAGCAAGTTTAATTTAAGACCATATTTAAAGAATGTACGCTGGAAATCGAGGCATATTTGTGTGCCAGAACTTGCAAAACTGTTTTACGCACAGAAAGTCACAAATACTTAAAGACCCACGACCCGCAACAACTCATACATGATACTGTCACATAATTTAGTCTTTAAAGACCAGAAAAGTTAGACCTAAAGACTCTGCAGAGACCCTGTAAACAGTAGAATAAAATAAACAGGGCATCATCTGAAGCAAAGGTCTCTCCCTGAAAGCCCCCAGTGTTGTACCATCAATCCCCCCCTGAATTAACTCATTAATAATCTCCAACAGTCCATAGTGACCCAACCTAACCATTTCTATTTAGTCAGCGGTCTGTTCTAGGATCAGATCCAACAGTGACTCAATGATGAAGATAAATACAGTTAACTAGTTTTTCTGAGTTCACGAATAAAACAGGACAGATTTCCTGGAGTCGATTCATAGGAGATAAATTTAGACACAACTGGACTGAAGGTCAGGAAGTAACTGACCAGAAAACACATTTATACACACACACACACACATATATGTACCTCTGTTTATATAGATACATATACACACACTGTGTGTGGGTACATATGTTTATTTTCACATGTGTATAAGTATGTGAACGTTACTATTGAGCACGTATTATGAGATATTGGTTTTAGTGAAATCGTTGCACGTCTTCTGTCTTGTACTTTGTTAGATTGTAGTTGGACGGTGTCCAAAACCAATTTCCCTTCAGGGACACCAAAGTATATGTTATCTTATTATAGAGAAATAATAGATCAGCTTGGGTGGATTCACATGAGCCAATTTGGACATAATCGGACAAATGGCTAGGAAGTAACGGTTAAAACAGTTTGCAAATAAACTCCTCTTGTGAAAAAAAACCCACAAATACAAGAAAGTCCTGTGAGTCGATTAATCTTCGCTCATTGTGACCAATGATTGAGAAATTATGGCCTGAAAATTGTTTGGGATAAAGCTCCCCCTAGTGGTGTAAATATAGAACGGACCTTTCCCCAAATCAATCCTGTTCTCCCTCGCACTAAGGTTTATGTGGGTACAAGATTTGAAAAGATCAGGAAACAGTCTGAATTATTGCATTTAGATGAAATATGTCTCCTCAGACTTAGAGGCTCCAAACAGGACTTGGATCAGACTGAATGGGTCGAGGAGAAGAGGACATTTTTACAGCAGGACCGTAGAGGTAGGAAGAGAGTCGACATTTGATGCCGTTTGGGAGGGCCTTCATTTACTCGAGAAACTGTATGCAGGAGTGCCGCCGCTACTAAAACCGGTTGCTTGTCAACCCTTCTCAGACAAATGCCTCGATGTCTTCACTTGTAGGCTCTGGAACTGGAAAAGAACCACAAAACGTGGACCTGAACCAGCAACCACACCTGATCCGACTCGTCATCGTGTCATCACTGAAGGGACCAACATCAGGACAGCAGCATCAGGGTCACACCTGAACCAGGACCACCGAAAGTCATGGTTGAATCTAAGGGCTTTTTGTGGCTATTAAGATTTTATTTTAGTTAGTTGAGAAGTAAATTCACTCACAGATAAAAGTATTTAAGACGTTTATGATCACATATAAGAACCAGTACTTGATACCAACACATGTTTGAGCCCTTTTAAAGTCTAAAGTCCATATTATGTATTTAGAAAACTTTCCAAGACCCAGTAGAGATCCTGAATGTTGATGTTTGATAACGTCTCATCTGAACATTGTGTCGTCTGTATAAAAGAATCCTTGAGGATAAAGTTCTTCATTCTTCAGTTTTAACATCTACTCATCAGTAACTAAGATCATGAGCAAAATGACATTCATTATTCTCGCCACAATTTTTTTGATTTCAATCAAGGACCTGCACCTCCATCTTTATTCTGTTAGGGTCAGGTAATGGTGACGAAAAGCCCATTCATTTTTTTGAATTTAGAATTTAATGTTGTCACCATTAGAGACTTAACTTTCCAATGTCTCCCAACGACTTCTTTTTCAACTAGTTTCCAATTTTTTTTAACATCACTATGCAACCTTCTACCACAGGTAGGGCACCATTCCAGATCAGGCGACACATTAAGGTGTATAGTTTGCAAATTTACTGTCAAAACTGAAACTAGATGCAGTCTCCAAGGATGGGTTCTTGATTAAATTAAATAAAGTCAACAAAAACAACAAAATTCTGATGGGGCTACAGAACCACCACATCGAGCACCTGTTGGCGTCTTACCTGCGTACAGCCAGACCTCCCAGCAGCTTGTAGCGCAGAGACTCTGCCTGGGCGATGGCGCAGAGACCACGAGTGGCAACTTTCTCGGCATACAGCTAAGAGAGGACAAACCAGATTAATGTAAGACGGCGCACCGGGTCAAACCTCCTCCTACTGGGGGGACACGTGCTGTGACCCCTACAGAATTCAAGCTTGGCGCACAGATCTGTTCTTTACGCTGCAACCCTTCTCAGACAAATGCCTCTGAATCTTCAGCTGAAGAAGACCCTCTGCCCTGAGGAACTAGACCAGATCCACAAAACATGGACCAGAACCAGTGTCCATCAGAAACAGCAAGGTCTTGTCTGTCTCGTCATCGTGTCATCACTGAAGGAATAACGAACAGCGCTGGTCATTTCAGCATCACGTGAGATCTTACCATTTGACCACTACAGAACAAAAGTGACAGGGAGTAAAAATCAAATGGAACAGAACCTGCAACCATTAGGGCACATGGGCTCGTATGATCTAAACATGGCGACATCGAGTTTCCTTACTTCCACGCTGCCCTCGGGGAAACCAAACCTCTTCTGGACCACAGCGGTCAGCTCTCTGATTCGTCGGCCCTTCTCTCCAAGGACGTTCTGGGTTCTGCATACAGACACATTCAAGATCACAACATAGTCAAAGACATACATACCGGCTCTGAGAGGTGAGGTCAAAGGTCCGGACTCACCTCGTGGCCAGGATGATGATCTCTGTTCTGGTTGGAGTCACACGCACCTCCACACCTGAGTAGCCATCTTCTGCAAGCTCACGGGTCAGGAACTCGTTCAGCTCAGCCTTGAAGATGCCATCTGACACAAACTGAGAGCAGAGGACAGTGTCAGCAGATCCACGCCAGATCACGTGGGGGCTGGATCGAGTCAGAACCACCCTTCTGTGTTGTGGGACCAGTACCACATGTCTTTGTTAAGACTTTCATCTTAAACTACCGTCCCGATGTTTGACGTCATTTTTAAAAGTCAGAGCAGCAGATGAACTAACCTTTACGTTTAATCGATTAATACCCGGTAACGTCTTTATTTCCGTCGGTCCCGGTTAGCCAGCAACCATTCTTTGAAAAGAGGCAACCTACTTCTAAACTAAGACATAGTTAAAATTGAAATGTCTACAATCGGTTGACATGGAACTTTCCAGACTACGTTCACACCACCGTTTTAAAAATCAAACCGACTCTATCCGTGTGGGCATCCGACCCGGCGACGACAAACGGAGCCATGTTAGCTCGCTAAATGAGGAGCCGGCACAATCTGGATTAATCCTCTTCGAGTCGGATGTAGAGGCGGAAGGCAAACACCGGGTGAAACAGTTAACGGTGGTCTCCTCTCCAACACAGCACCATTATTGAACAAAAACCTCTTCGATGTGAGTAAAAACAGACCAAACCTTTCTCTTCTTAGAGATCTGCACCGCCATCTTCTAGTAGGCCGTAGACAGGAAAGGACCGTCATCGGAGGCGGAAATGAATATATAATAGAAACAACTTCCGGTGACGTCACGATTATCATTTCATCTGGTACTTGTAGTTTTGTTTATCGATCCTCCAAAGTAGAAAATAGATTTTCCGATTAGAGACTACTAGAAAACTATTATAAAATGAAACAAAATGAAATTAATTATGTTTGATAATATTACAATAACAATGTTATATTACATTTTGCCTCAATTTTAATGTATAATTAATTGCTTACACAGTTAAGCATTTTGGGACAGAATACAGAGTACGCAATTTGATTCGTTTCATATTTAACAAGCAATTAAATGTTCAGTCAAAGATACATTTTTAAGACATTTCCTTTCGTCTGAAACTGACCCAAGCATTTTCTTTTAATCTTTAAAAAAATGTTAAACGTGAGACTTTCAGAGTTACTCAAACGTTTATTAATTAAGCCCTCATTAAATTTACTTTGCACATTTTTTTTAATTGTCTTTTTTGTCTAATTGGCATGTATTGCATATCTATATTTGGTGTTTGTATTTGCACACATCATATGTGATGTATTATATTGTTATGTGAATGTGCTCATCAAAGTCAAAAAAGTATAAGGTAGTATGGAAATGTGTGAAATGAGTTGTTAAGATGCAAAATATGAGCTCAGCGGCAGCCAGATGGTGATGATGATGATGCCTCCTCTGGGCTTTGGGGTGTTTCTGTCCTCTGATTCTGCAGCGCTCACGTCTCACATCTCCAACCTGTGCGAGAGGTCTCCCCCGAGCGCCAATACCTCTCCTCTTTGTGACCACTCCTCCAGGTGACACTCTCTCTCTGTGTGCCAGCTGCTTTATCACTTTGGATTTAAGAGTCTCAGCTTCAGTTTGCTCCCCTCTGAAACGCCCTGTGTGTCATCCAGCCTCCACACGTCCGTTTGAGCGGCTGCTCATTTTATTGCCCTCCTGACCTCTTTGTCCGTCATTGTGAGAAACTCTTTAAGTTGATTGGACTCATTGTCCAAGTTTTCTTCAAGCACACTGAAGTCATCAGAGATCGTTTTGTTTGATTGTCTGTCCTCCTGCTGCTCTTTCTTGGCAGATATGGCAGCTTTATTTGTTATGTCTACAGCAGAGATTTTAGTGAAGATTCTTGATCTCCTGTTCCGTGTGCGTAATCCCCTCTTCTGCCAACTGGAGGTCATCCTGCAAATTTCCAGCATCTACTCGAGGTGGTTGATCTCCAGCAGCTGCTTTCATCTGGAGGGTTACTCCTCTTTAGTGAGCATGATCCATGCTGTGGTCTTTAAATTTTCCTTCTACTCAAACTCCACTCGCTGCCTCCTCACATCCTCTCAATGTCTATCTGTTTCCTGGGTTACACATGAACGGACTCCACCATTTCTTTTTACCTTTTTTATTTACCTTTTGGTGACATTTCGTGTTTATATGGAAGAGCACTACTGTCATGCAGGAAAATCTTAAGAAAGTGATTTTTATTTTCTATCACACTATAATCTGTTTAAATTGAAAATTTTGTAATCATGACAATTATCAGGTTAAAATGTTACAGTAAGCTATTTTATTTTCTGTGAATATTTATAATAAATTGTACATAATAATGCTCAAATCCTTAAAATAGACGTGCAGTGGGAGCCGTTTCACATGTTGTACCAGAATCCTCCAGGAGGTGGCACTGGTTTGCTGCGGTAACAGTTAAAACCTTCAAGTGGGGCTGAAGGCAGTGACGGATTGTTTGTATGTGTGGGGAAGTATTACTGGTTATTTGGTGATGAACACTAGGTGGATGGAAACAAGCGCATTATGTGGAATGTGACTCAAAATAATAATCAAAAGAATACAAGAAATACAAGTTGGGCATAGTGACGTGACACAAAGTCACGCTGCAAGAGAAACGAAACGGCGCACACGGCAGTTAAAAAAAATAATGATAATAATCCTAGCCGACCAGAATATAGTATGCATTCGATGCATCAAAAAATGGAGCATTACCTTTGATGAACAGGTTTATTTTTAGAAAATAAAAAATATACAGTTTGCTCCTGGAAAACAATATGGTGAAAATAAAGTCCCTCTTGTGTGTTAAATTTATTGAGCCACTAAATAGATAAACTGCTTCTACACCCTTTGAATGGATTAATGAGGGAATTCTGATGAATATCACACAAAATAGCATTTTATGTAGTTTTGAAAACGTACATTGAGCCCTTCTATTCCTTTCATGAACAAAAAAATAGAATTGAACAAAACCTAGCTTATGTTAGTTTGTTAATTGGAACTAACTAGCAGTGTGGGCGGGGACTTTAGGGGATTCTAAAGTCGTACAGTGTAAACCCTGCTTTACCCCAAGTAACCTCGGTTCTTCACCGCCCCTCGTTTAAGATTCGCTCAATAGCAGTTTGTCGACGAGAGGCTGGAGTGGCGCGTGTGAAGCAGGGGGTGGGGCTTATCGACTCGAGGTGAAGATGTCTTGAAGGAACAGCGGCACAACAGCACATCGTTATCCATCTTTAATGTTGAAGTTTGAAAATAAGTTCCGTTCATTGAAACTGGCGGGACAAATTAAACAATTAGTGAGAAAAGGTAGGCGGGGCTTTTCTCCGCCTCCTTTCGTTTACTCCTGAAACTCCTCTGAGGTTTGGAAAGCGGAGGCGTCGTCCTCATCATCTGGTTGTCGAGTGTCGGCGGCGGTGTTGTCATAGCGACCTCAGAGTCGAGACAGTTGGTTTGTTTCTGTAGCGAGCGTAATCTCATAGTGAGCGTTGACACAAACCTGAGTGGGAAATATTTACCACATGATCATAGAATTGAAATTTTATCCATAGTTCAGAGTAAAAAAATGAAAATACAAAGCATCTGATAATCAGTAGAGTGACAGTAGTAACCAGTAGAGTGATAGTAGTAACCAGTAAAGTGATAGTAGTAACCAGTAGAGTGACAGTAGTAACCAGTAGAGTGATAGTAGTAACCAGTAGAGTGATAGTAGTAACCAGTAGAGTGACAGTAGTAACCAGTAGAGTGATAGTAGTAACCAGTAGTATGATAGTAGTAACCAGTAGAGTGACAGTAGTAACCAGTAGTGTGATAGTAGTAACCAGTAGAGTGACAGTAGTAACCAGTAGTATGATAGTAGTAACCAGTAGAGTGACAGTAGTAACCAGTAGTGTGATAGTAGTAACCAGTAGAGTGACAGTAGTAACCAGTAGAGTGATAGTGGTAACCAGTAGTGTGATAGTAGTAACCAGTAGAGTGACAGTAGTAACCAGTAGAGTGATAGTAGTAACCAGTAGAGTGATAGTGGTAACCAGTAGTGTGATAGTAGTAACCAGTAGAGTGATAGTAGTAACCAGTAGAGTGATAGTAGTAACCAGTAGAGTGATAGTAGTAACCAGTAGAGTGATAGTGGTAACCAGTAGTGTGATAGTAGTAACCAGTAGAGTGATAGTAGTAACCAGTAGAGTGACAGTAGTAACCAGTAGAGTGATAGTAGTAACCAGTAGAGTGATAGTAGTAACCAGTAGAGTGACAGTAGTAACCAGTAGAGTGATAGTAGTAACCAGTAGAGTGATAGTGGTAACCAGTAGTGTGATAGTAGTAACCAGTAGAGTAATAGTAGTAACCAGTAGAGTGATAGTAGTAACCAGTAGAGTGATAGTAGTAACCAGTAGAGTGATAGTGGTAACCAGTAGAGTGACAGTAGTAACCAGTAGTATGATAGTAGTAACCAGTAGAGTGATAGTATTAACCAGTAGTGGGATAGTAGTAACCAGTAGTATGATAATAGAAACCTTCTGTTTCGTCCCTACAGAATAAAGATGATCTAGAACCCATGTTGAGCTGGTGGCTCTCTACGGAATGAAAGGTATTTTATTCTTAATTTAGGAATAAAATGGACTTGAAGCCCCGGATTCCTGAACTCACCTCAGAACTGAACTCACCTGAGATCTGAATTGACCTGATAGATTGGCTCATCTGAAAACACATACACTCACCTAAAACCGGGGTGGACCTTAGCTCACCTGAGAACCTGTGTCCTGGACAAAGCTCCTGCGCTGAATCCCATCAAAAACGTCAGCAGAACTGATGCCACTACCGCTCCAACAAACAGCTCATGGGAAACAACATCCTGCTTCCGAGCCTCTGACCTTAAGTAACTCCTGGACCTGAACGCATCGCGGCTGCTGTGGTTCTGAACATGGAGCTGGTATGACCACAGTGTAGTTCCCTGTGAGTACTGCAGGAGGCAGTAGTACAGACCACTGTGGAGGGTGGTGGTTCTGGGGACCAACAAGCTCCCGTCATGGTTCATAAACACAGGATCCAGTTCGCTGTGGAAAGCAGTGGGGAGGATGTCTCCAAAGGGGGTGTGCCAGAACGGAACCACACCTGTACATGAAATGAGGAAAAGCTACAGGTGACAGAATCTAAATCTTATCTAGGCAGATCTTAGGCAGAAGGCTCACCTTTGTGAGCTAGCTAGAGTCAGTGTCAAAAACAGCTTTTAGCAAAGAAGCTAATGGTTAAAACAGCTGTTTTTGCCAGAAAGATATTGCTGAGGGTTAGGGATCTTGATTAAGTGATATTAGGGAAGCTCTGACTTGGTTAATCCTGAGACGAGACAAATTCTGAGTTTCCCAGAAATCTCACAGCAGGTGGTGGATGGACGATGAAGCCCTCCACCTGTGCCCTCGACCCCTTTCCTACAGCCATGGTGAAAACTAACATCTCTTCCATCAGTCCCCTGATCACCGCTGTAATAAACCAATCCCTCCAGGCCGGCTTTGTTCCATCTGCCCTAAAAGCCGCCATAATCAGACCACTCCTCACAAAACCTACTCTCCATCCACAAGTTTTTGCAAATTACAGGCCCATTCCCAAACTCCCATTCCTCTCCAAAGTTCTGTAAAAAGTATTTGTTGCCCACCTCCAGGACCACCTCAAATACAACAACTTCTTTGAAACCTTTCAGTCTGGTTTTGGCTCCGCCCACAGCACAGAAACAGCTCTCCTGAGAGTCACAAATGACCAACGGATGGCAGCAGATGCTGGTTCACCTTCCCTCCTGATTCTCCTTGATTTTGTCTCAAAGACTTCAGGATGTTCAAAACAATCTGAAGGATCCTGATGAGAGTTTGTAAACAAGAACACATCACCCCCGTTCTTCATCACTTCATCACTTCACATCTCCACCAGGATTGATTATAAGATCTCTCTCCTCACTCACCAGTCTATCCATGGCAACGTACCCACCCTACCTTAAAGATCCCCCTACTCACCCCACTGACCTCAACACCACCCCTTTGTTCCACCCACTCATACCGCCTCTTCCTTCCCCTGACTAAGCTCAGCACCATGGGTGATCGGGCCTTCTCTTCTGCTGCTCCTTGTCTGGGGAATGCACTCCCTGACCATCTGAGGGCTCCACAGACGACATTTGAGACATTTTAAAAAGAAATAAAAACTTTCCTTTTTTGCAGAAACTACAACCTTTGATTCACATCGCTGCTTTTTCTTCATGTTTTTATATACTTATTATTATATTTTTTTAGTGATGCTTTTATCTGCTTTTACCTTGTAGCACTTTGAGATTTGATCCAAATGTAAAGTGGGTTATAAATGAATAATAATTATTTATTATGAAACCTGAGATGAGGGCAATTTTGGGTTCCTTTAACTTGAGTTGAAGGAAAATCTGAGTTTGTAAAACCTGAGATTAGGGCAACTCTGCGTTCGTTAAATCTGAGATGAGAAAAACCCTGGGTTTGTTAAACCTGAGATCAAGGAAACTCTCTACTTTCTGTAATAACCCCCAGGGCCAGATAGAATGTTATAATTTTGAAATATATGTTGTGATGCCTTCCCTGACCTTTTTCTTCCTGTCGGTGTCCACAGTTTAAAATCTGCTCTTCCTTTGGATCAGCTTTGACCCTGCAGGTTGTTGCCAAGGTTACAGCTTCTGTCTTCTGATTGGCGGCGGCGGCCAGAAATGTTGTGAAAGCCAACCAGTTGGTAAGCATTTTGGTCCTGTAGAGAAAACAAGTTTGAGGGGTGTAGCTGATCGACCATTGAGACCAGTAAGTGACTCTGGACCAGTAAGACCAGTAAGTGACCCCAGACCAATGATACAAGTTGATGACTCTGGACATGTAAAACCAGTTAGTGACTCTGGATCAGTAAAACCAGTTAGTGATTGTGGACCTGTAAGACCGGTAAGTGACTCTAGACCAATAATAAAAGTTTATGACTCTGGACCAGTAAGATCAGTTAGTGTATCTAACACCGTAAAAGCGGTTAGTGCCTGTAGATCAGTAAGACCTGTTAGTGACTCTAGATTAGTAAAAGTTGTATTAGTGATTCTAGATTAGTAAAAGTTGTATTAGTGATTCTAGATCAGTAAAAGTTGTTAGTGTTTCTGGACCAGTAATACCAGTTACTGCCTCTAGATCAGTAAAACCAGTTAGTGACTCTGGGACACTAAGACCAGTTAGTTCCTCTAGACCAGTAAGACGCGTTTGCTATTCCAAATCAGTAAGACCAGTCAGTGACTCTGGACCAGAGAGACTGACTGACAATAAATGAATGGTTTTCTTATATTTATCTGTCAGTCCACACATTTGTGTTGTATCTCCTAGATGGTCCTGATGTCCACATTATATTTATATATAATAATATATTTAAATCTTTACCTGTGTGATCAGCTGTCCCTGATGTCTGGTGTGTGGCTGTCTGTCTGCTCTCCTCTCAGAGAATAAAGTTGAGTTACTCACATGACTCTGGACTCGTGCTTCTCTCATCTTGTTAAAGATTGATAAAAAAGTGTTTCATCAAAACCAACTGGTCCTCGAACCAAGAAGACATAAAAAATACGCAATTTACATGACATCATCAGTCTAAAGATAGAAGACATAATGTACATGACATCATCACCTTAAAGTTTAGAGTGATGATGTCATGTAATTTAGTTTAGAGTCTAAACAGAACGGACACATCATGTAATGATTCCAGATGTAAACAAAATCCAAATACGATTGCTATTTATCCAAGCTGCCTATGAAGGCAGCAGAGGAGGGTTTGAGAGGAGTTCCTCGTTTGCGTGCCACTGTTACTAGCGTGGGGCGGCGTGTCTATGTGTGGGATTAATCTTTTGATCGGAACACACGGCTACGGAGGTATTGACAAGAGAAGAAGAAACCGAAGCCTTTATAAGGTAAACTTTTAAACATTTAACCCTTCCAACACCCAAACATCTTCTGGTCCCTGGTGCGCTCCTGCCTGTTAGGGAAATATTAACTTTTTTGTGTCTCTCTGATAAACTTTATGATCTTCACCTACTGTCTGTAGATCACCAGTGACGTCATTGATTACTTTATCGTTGATGTATGACGTAGTTGTTAAATGTTTCGTTTTTGTCTTCAATTCAATAAAATCTGGCAAACTCTTTCACCCATTGCGGGCTGAAGAACACATGCACTTCCTATGTGGACTTTCAAAATAAAGTGAGTTTATTTCGGGGTCATTTGAATCAAAGTCGAGATGAAGACATTGTATAATTGTATTACATTACCAACAGTCTGCTGAAGTCAGGTAATCAATGTGGACACGAAATCAATAAATAGTTGTTGACTAGAGACAATCTGTTCTGTTTTGTGACAATGTGCTTTTACTTTGATGGGGGGGTTGTTTATATCCGGTAGAGTCTCTCCCTGAGATTCTGGCGTCAATCACTTACTTTTATAGATCACAGTGGAAGCTATTAATCTGTCTTTTATTTGGTGGTCAGATATCTATCTGTGACAGCGCAACCGAGTATCTGTCTCTGTGAAGGCGACGGCCAACTGTCTGTCTCTATGACAGCCCTGACTGTAACTCATCTGAAAGTCTGACGTTCAGTCTTACAAATCAAACTTGGAAGCATCGATCTTACTGGTCATAATGTATCGGCTCCTGGCCCATAAACCTGAGTTCAGCTGCATGTCTCCACTTAAAAGAATCTGACTCTAACGTTAGTCCTGTGCAAATTGATTATTTTGTTGATAGGGCTGTAAACTCACAGATGAACTCTGGACTCTATCGCCCCCTAGAAAAGAAGAGTGTGAAACAGAGGAGAGCAGCTCCATGTTTAACACCGGACTCCAACACTCAAACAAACACAGACTAGAAAGAACATGGCGTCACACTAAACTTGTAGATTCCTGCTTAGCCCGGCAAGATAGCATTAAAAAATATAGGAGAGCTGATTATTAGCCCGTTACTATGCAATGAGAGAAGACCATCAGAACCACCCCAGGGTTCTGTTCAGCTCTATAACCAGGCTGACTGAGAGTCAGAGTTCTATTGAGACCCGTATTCCTAGAACCCTTAGTAGTAACGACTTTATGTGTTTCTTTAATGACAAAATTATAAGTATTAGGGACAAGATCCACAACCTCCTGCCTTCAAATGGTTCTAGTTTACAGTCCAGGACTATGTTCTTAGAAACAACAGATAGACCTTGACCAGATCTAGACCGCTTCAGTCCCATTGGTCTAAAACAATTAACTTCACTTACTTCCTCATCCAAAACAACAACCTGTCTCCTAGACCCCATCCCAACCAGAACCTGTCTCCTCAACCCCATCCCAACCAGAACATGTCTCCTAGACACCTACCCAACCGGAACCTGTCTCCTAGACCCCATCTCAACTAGAACCTGTCTCCTTGACCCCATCCTAACCAGAACCTGTCTCCTCGACCCCATCCCAACCAGAACCTGTCTCCTCGACCCCATCCCAACCAGACAGAACCTGTCTCCTCGACCCCATCCCAACCAGAATCTGTCTACTAGACCCCATCCCAACCAGAACCTGTCTCCTCGAACCCATCCCATCCAGACAGAACCTGTCTCCTCGACCCCATCCCAACCAGAATCTGTCTACTAGAACCCATCCCAACCAGAACCTGTCTCCTCGACCCCATCCCAACCAGACAGAACCTGTCTCCTCGACCCCATCCCAAACAGAATCTGTCTACTAGACCCCAACCCAACCAGAATCTGTTTCCTCGACCCCATCCCAACTACTCTACTTAAAGAAAGATCAGCCTTAGTCCGCAACTCTCTATTAGAAATAATCAATCTGTCTTAATAACAAGCACTGATTGGTTGGTGTGATGACTACGATGATGAAGACTACGTACCACAGTCACTTATAATAGTCATAATCAAACCGCTGCTTGAAAGGGCACACTTGATCCAGAAGTTTTAGCAAACTACAGGCCGATATCTAACCTCCCCTTCCTCTGTAAAATCTCAGCGAAAGTGGGAGCCGAACGATTGTGTGATTTTCTTTGTAACAATAGTTTATTTGAGGATTTCCAGTCAGGTTTTAGAGTTCACCATAGTACAGAAACAGAACTGGTCAAAGTTACAAATGACCTGGGGGAATGGTCTCTGTTCTGGTCTTGTTAGATCTTAGTGCTGTATTTGATACTATTGACCAACAATACAAAACCATGAAAACTTAATTCAGGTCTTAATTAAGGTCGGATGTCTTTGTCTTTTCTTTGACGGCGGCGGTCAGATGGCTATCTCTGTGACGGCGGCGGCGGTCAGATGTATATCTCTGTGACGGCAACTGTCAGATATCCGTCTCTGTGATGGCGTCTGTCAGATGTCTGTCTCATTGACAGGTGCGGTCAGATGTTTGTCTCTGTGACGGCGGCG
The DNA here is from genome assembly GCA_037951165.1 of Lophius americanus. Taxonomy (NCBI): domain Eukaryota; kingdom Metazoa; phylum Chordata; class Actinopteri; order Lophiiformes; family Lophiidae; genus Lophius; species Lophius americanus. Next base: position 272,719 of record JBBDHG010000491.1, read on the forward strand.
GTCAGATGTAATTTTTGTGACCGGGGCGGTCAGATCTCTATTTCTGTGACGGCGTCGATCAGATGTCTGTCTCTGTGACGCCGACTGTCAGATATCTGTCCCTGTGACGCTGACGGTCAGATATCTGTTCCATTGACGCGGACGGTCAGATATCTGTCCCATTGACGCCGACGGTCAGATGTCTGTCTCTGTGACGCCGACTGTCAGATATCTGTCTCTGTGACACCGACGGTCAGATATCTGTCCCATTGACGCCGACGGTCAGATGTCTGTCTCATTGATGGGGGTATTCAGATGTCTGTCTCTGTGACGCCAACTGTCAGATATCTGTCTCTGTGACACCGACGGTCAGATGTGTGTCTCTGTGACGGCGGCGGTCAGATGTGTTTCTTTGACAACGTTAGTCAGATGTCTGTCTCATTGACAGCGTTGGTCAGATGTCTATCTGTGACAGCTGCAGTCAGATATCTGTCTCTGTTATGGCGTCGGTCAGATATCTGTCTCTGGGATGCGGTGGTCAGATGTCTTTCTTTGTGACGGCGGCGGTCAGATGGGTGCGGTGAGAATAATCCTCTTTAGTAATCCACATCCTGCTGAAGTGGGCGGAACGATGTTCCGGCTCTTTCCATAAGTAAATAAACTCACCTGATTGACAGTTTCACTCAGTGTCAAGCCAGTTCATCTCTCATGATGAGTATCAGGACACCATCAGGATGCTCAACGCCTCAGAGAGGCTCCTCCCCCACAGCCACCTCCTCATGGCTGTGGGGGAGGAGCAGGTATCTGCAACCTGTGTTTGGTTAGAATGAGACGAAGACGCATCCTAGAGGTGTAGTAGGGCAGCAGTGAAAATGTTTTTTTGTGTTTTAAATTCGCAACAATGTCTGTTTAAGAGAGGAAGAAACAAAGTAGATTTAGAGGTTAGTGCTTTATCAGGGCTTTTTCTAGTTTAGTGTGGGTGTGAAGAAGATGCGGTGAAAGAAAAGCCTTATCCTTATTATTTACATACTGCTGAAGACTCGTTAAGGGCACGTCTAACAAAATCTGAACATGAGTAGAGCAGAGCAGTATTCTGATCTGAGGTTTAATCAGCCAATCAGCATCAGCTATAAAGCACCACTTGAACGAGAACCAGATTTTCAAGACCAATATGTAGATCTAAGAATTGTTCTCTCTCTTTTTCGTTTGGCTTTGAAATAAACCAATACTGTTTAGAAAATAAAGTAAAGATTGATGGAGCACAATCCACCGCTTACTGGTTCTTAAGCATCACCCTTATAAATGACGACATCCGTACCACTTTTTTGATTTTTTATTTATTCATAATCAAATTAGAAAATGAACGCAAGTAAAATTTCTCTTTTTCCATTTTTTCAATGACTAGGAAAGATTTTTACTTCATTTTAGAATTTTGTATCTTTAAATGAAAGATCGAATAACCACTTATTTTTCAGGATCAATCTCTCAAACAAAAATTAAAATAGCAAAAGCTGTTCCACCTGTTAACTGTTACAAGTACACTGTTACCTGTTCCACTGTTACTTGTTCCACTGTTACCTGTTCACTGTTACCTGTTCCACTGTTACCTGTTCTACTGTTACCTGTTCACTGTTACCTGTCATTGATACCCGTCCCATTGCTACCTGTTCTACTCTTACCTGCTCCACTGTTATGTGTTCCACAGTTATCTGTACTTTTACCTGTTCTACTGTTACATGTTCCCTATTACCTGTTCCACTGTTACCTGTTCCACTGTTACCTGTTCACTGTTACCTGTTCCACTGTTACCTGTTCACTGTTACCTGTTCCACTGTTACCTGTTACCTGTTACCTGTTCTACTGTTGTCTATTCTGTTATCTGTTCCACTGTCACCTAGTTTACTGTCACCTGGTTCACTGTTTTCTTTTCCACTGTTTTCTGTTCCACTGTTATATGTTCTACTGTAACCTGTTCTCTATTGTCTGTTCTACTGCTACCTGCACGACTGTTACTTGTACCCTTACCTGTTCTACTGTTACCTACCTGATGTTCATCAGTCATGTTAAGGCTGCTTTGAAGGTCGCTGTGGTTTTATTCGTCTTACTATTAAAACACCTTCATTTTGACTCTCCTACCTTCCTTTGTGTATATAAATGTCTTCTCTTTGGTCCTTCATAAAAGCTTATTCGCCTTCTGAGTTGGATAGTTCAATCTGAATAACTACATGCTCTTTCCTGATGGATCCCTTGGAACCAATTTATCTGCCGTTTCATTGGTTAGAAGTCCTGAAAGTGCTGTACCCACATGAGTGCTATAGGTTTTAGCTCAGTTGGTCTCGAGTTAACAGACAGCCCTTACCGGGCCAGATCTTGATGGGCTTTGGCAGACCCTCATTCAACCATCAACGAGGCTTATACAGAATCACAACAAGTGAGTTCCTTGTTCTATTTCACTTCCTGTCCCCCTCTGCTGCCATAAAGACTGCGTACAGCTCTTCCCACTTTGTGACTCAGCACTGCTGCGCCTGGAGCCCCGACCTCAGCCTGTATCATTTATAGTGAATTATGCTTTGTGACAGAAAGTAGAGAGAGTTTTGCCGACAGAAGTGCGTCAGAGTTGTGAATGAAAGTAATGAAGGAAGTTAAGTAAGAATTAGAAAAAGCAGAGTGAGATAACAGCAATGCCTCAGCCTCATGTGATTCCTCTGTGACTTCCCTGCGAGGAAGGGAACAATATTTAGAAGGTCAAGAGGTTTAGTTTGGAGTTTATGAGGTTTGTAGGTTTTGTTGGTTCAGGTTTATGGGGTCGGGTTGTGGACCAGTGTTTCTTTCTCAAAATTGCGTTACTCGAAGTAATGATGATTCCGTATGCAGGACGATGGTGGTCCCCTATGAGGGTCAGTCCTTCTCTGTCCTGAGGAAACAGTGCCAGCAGAGTGGTCAGCTGTTTGAGGACCCGCTCTTCCCAACATCCGACCAGTCTCTGTTCTATCACAGAAACCGCATCGGCAGTGTCACCTGGAAAAGACCAAAGGTAAGATGAAGTGAGAGTCCTCCATACTGCAATCCATGTCTGCTCTGTTGATCTCCAGTCAGACGCTGGAGACAAGCTGCAGAGTCAAAACAGGGAAAACATCATTGAAAAGGGTCGGACTGGAAGTGTTCTTTTTCAAATCCTTTTATTTCTTCTTTATTGAAACAGTTAAACAAACACTGCAGTCATAAATACACTACTATCAAAGAAGGGAACACTTAATCATGGCAGTATGACACCACCCATTTAAATATCAGGGACATCGATCTGTCCGCTTAGGAAGCAAAAGAGATTGAGAGATTTTCAGCTGTTTTTCTGACCCTAAACCAAAAAGGGAATGGTTCTGCAGATGGTGGCCACGATCCATTTCTCTCTACCTATCTCTCCTGACTTACTCTTCTCTAGTTTTGGGTTCTGCTCGTGTCTTTGTCAAATTTGTGACATGAGGCAGAACCTGCAGCTGCACAGGTGGTCCAGCTCCTCCAGGATGGTTTATCCCTGCGCACAGCTGCAAGACGGTTTGCTGTGTCTCCTAGCACAGAAATAGGAGCACAGAGGAGATGCCAGGAGACGGGCCGTTACACGAGGAGAGCTGGAGAGGTCCCACAACACCCCAGCAGCCAGACTGGTATCTTCTCCTCAGTGTGAGGATCCCTACAAATTGACCTCCAGTGGGCTACTGGTGTGCTGTTTCTGAAAAAACTGTCAGCATCAAACTGCATGAGGGCCCAGCGCCCTCTACTGGACCTGTGCTCACAGACCACCACCCTCTACTGGACCTCTGCTCACAGCCCACCACCCTCTACTGGACCTCTGCTCACAGCCCACCACTGTGGAGCTCTACTGGTCTTCACCAGAGAACAGCAGAATTGGCAGTTTCTCCATTGGTGCCCCGTTCTCTCCACTGATGAGACCAGGACAGCCTGACTGCTGTTAGGTACCAGGATGAAATCTGAAGCCCACTATCAGACCTTACACTGGTCCAGTGGACACTAGGTTCCTCCTGGTCCAGGACAATTTACGGCCTCATTTGGTCAGAGTGTGTAGGCAGGTCCTGAAGGATGATGGTATTTTTGCCACTGACGAGTCCTCATGCTCCCTGAACCTGAATCCATCCCAAGACCTCTGAGACTTTCTGTTTCGTTGCATCAGACGCCAACACCACGGACCACAGACAGTCCAGGAGCCCAGATCCAGGTCTGGGAAGATATCCCTGAGGACACCATCCTCAATCTCATCATGAACAGGTCGAGACATTTTCAGGAGGTCGCTTTTGCATGTTGGGGTCAAAGAGACACATGATGAGATGTCAGCCCTTAATGGTTAAATGATTTGATTCCCATTGATTGTTCTTGCATAATTTTCTTTCTAAACAAATGACACAATGCATATCAATAATTATTTTCAACTTGAATTTTTCTTTCATCGCGATCCGTACTTTTATTTAAATGTTCCCTCACTTTTTTTGAGCAGTGTACAAAGGCGATATGTCCGCGCAGCTTGGTACATAGTCCATGTGGAACTCTCCCTAATCTTAGGAGGACATCCAGAAAGACAAGATAAAGATAAAGATAAAAGATAAAGATAATCTTTATTAGTCCCACAATGGGGAAATTGCAAGGTTACAGCAGCAGAGCATGTTACAGAATACGGAATAAATAGAGGACTGTCGTCGTCATCCACATCCATAAATAAGCAAGCTCAATTATAAATTGTACATCTGTATATACGTAGTTGGATGTATTAAAATAAAACATACACACCTACATCTTTACACACATACTACTCCTAAACCACAATACAGTTAGGAACCCATTTATGGTGCCCATCATCCCGGTTTAGAAAGTCTGAGTTTACTGGATTTGGGGTTAGGTTCAATCAAGCAAAGATGAGAAAGTTCAAACGGTAATTTCGATAATTGAACCTAGTTTAATTTTACTCTTTACGTTTCTCCAGTAAGTATTTGAATCTGTTCATCTTTGATCAGAGCTAGCTTTAACATAATTTGTAATTTTTTCTGATAGATGTGAAGGTCAGTTCCCCACTATGACCATTGCCTCTGATTTTGGTTACTTTGGTGCCCAGAGAGAGTTAACCATATTTTCCAAACCTCTGAATAAAGCAAAAACAGAAAAGGCCAGATCGCTGATATATATTAATATATACAGTATAATCCATGTAAAGCCAAATCTTCTTGTGCTATATATATATGTGTGTATATATATATATAATGTGTGTATGTATATCTGATATATCTCTATATATCTCTACATTTGTATAATATATGTATATATATATATATATATATGTTTATGTATATGTACATAAATATTTATGTATGTATACATATATGTTTATGTGTAAACATATATACACATATAAATATACATATATATAAATTTGTATAATATATGTATATATATATGTGTATATATATATACCCATATGTATATATATGTGTATGCGTATATATATGTGTGTGTGTATATATATATATATATACACATTTGTATAATATATATATATATATATATATATATATATATATATATAAATGGTTATATATATATATACCCATATATGTGTTTGTATATATGTGTATATATATACGTGTATATGTGTATATGTGTATATGTATATGTACATGAATGTGTGTATACATATATATATATATATATATATGTTTATGTGTATGTATATATATATATATATGTGTAGATATATATATAGTAAATCTGATTAAGACTTTAAGACTGCCAATACTTCAGAATTTATAGAGACGAGCAAAGAGATCAGAGAGAGAGAGTCTCTTCGTTGTACCCCCCTCTCTAGATGGAAAAATAAATCTGGCCAACACTGCTACACTATTACACGTGACTTAAAATTTGTATATATAACCTTATCCCACTCAATAAATGGTAGATGGAATCCCATAGCTTCTAGATTTTTGTAGTATACAAACTGCTAATTTACGGTATCCAAATTTTTTATGTGTAAGAAACTAAGAAAGAATCCCGAAATAAAAATCCAATTTCACGTATTATAAGTTCTAACGTTCCTCTTATAGTTCCAAGTGATTGCTATCATCGTTATCCCACCAGGACTTAAGCAGCAACCCTCATCTGTTTGTGGACGGCATCAGCGCCCACGACCTACACCAAGGCCAGCTGGGAAATTGCTGGTTCATTGCCGCCTGCTCCAGTCTGGCCTCCAGGGAGGCTCTCTGGCAGAAGGTGAGAGGACGACAGTTGACACACGTTCTTCTCTTTCCTGTGTGTTTGTTTTGTAACAAATTCTAGTTTTAATTTGGACCTTGTGAATGTAGAAGGTGAAATACTCCCGGTTCATACAGTGAAATAGTCCAGGTTCATATGGTTAAACGGTCCTGGTTAATATGTTGAAATAGTCCAAGTTCATATGGTGAAATAGTCCAGGTTCATAAGGTTAAATGGTCCTGGTTCATTTGGTGAAATAGTCCAGGTTCATAGAGGACGGCAGTTGACACACGTTCTTCTCTTTCCTGTGTGTTTGTTTTGTAACAAATTCTAGTTTTAATTTGGCCCCTGTGAATGTAGAAGGTGAAATACTCCAGGTTCACAGGGTTAAATAGTCCAGGTTCACGAGGAGAAATAGTCCAGGTTCATATTTTGAAATAGTCCAGGTTCATATGGTGAAATAGTCCAGGTTCATAAGGTTAAATGGACCTGGTTCATACAGTGAAATAGTCCATGCTCATTCGGTTATATACTCCAGGGTTCATACAGTGTAGGGTTAGGGTTAGCTGTTTCTCTAGCTGTTCTCAACTGCTAGAGAAACAGCTTTCTGTGGGGTTGGATATCTGACATAGGTGAAATGTTTGTTTCACTGGGTGTATGTGTACTTTAGATTTTTGTGTACTTTAATTTTGTGTGTACTTAATATAGGTGTGCACTTTGGATTTTTGTTATCCATTGATGATTTACAGACAAAGCAAACTTTAGAACACCTAATGTTAATTCTTAGCACCTATCACATGCATGTCTCGCATTTCCTTCTGGGATTATTAAGGAAAATAAATAATTAAATAAATCTCTTTATCTCGTCTTATCAATGCCGCAGCATGTCAGTTTGTGTAAATTAATCCAGGAATGACAATTAATTTTCATTCAAATAATTCCACAGTTATAGTATAAGTCTAATATAATTTCAATAATGAAAATACACATGAAGAACAGCAGCCACCTTTGCAGCACTTCTTGAAATGCTGCTTTTTCAACGGTATTCAACCTTTCTATGGGTGGTGTTGCAGGAGCGCGCGGCCACTTTAAAAACGTCTGTGTGTCTACAAGTTGGAGGTAGAGCAAGGGAAGAAGAGAGACCGGTCAGAAGAGAACGTAGGTGTTGTGTAGCAGAAATTGGTTTTGTAGCCTAAGGTGACACTAATCTGTGTTAGGTTTAGTTAGTTATCCCTAACCCTCTGATAGTAAGTTTTCTACCAAATAACCGTAAACCGAGTTGAGTGTGCCATGTTTATCTACCAATGGTAAAGTGTAAGGGGTTATTTACCCTAATGTGTGACACTTTCACCCTGGGGAAATAGAGAAATAAACCCCTTGTTCGGGTCTGCCTTGCAAAAGAGATTATATCAATGTGATTTCTCCTAGTTCATTAAAGGTTAAAAAAACCCAGCACAGGGATAATCGGAGACTGCTTCTACAACTATGGTACACATTGTAAAAACAAGGACATATTAAAAATATAAGAAAAGATGCAACTCTGTTGACTTGCACATCATTTTAGTAGTTTCACACTGACATTGTCTGGACCAAGACTCTTGCTAGTCATTACAGTGGGAAAATACTTCTCAACTTGTCTCTGCTCAAGGATAAAATGCTTAGTCATTAAGTTTGCATTTAAGTTCACACTGATCAAATCTCAGATAAAATTTGTTCAAGGCGTTGGCAAGTTCACCATCAAATCTGATGCCTCTAGATTAATGTAGGTTCTGGGTTCAGGATATTCCCCTTCATATTTTCCATTGGTACTTAAGAAAGAAAGACATTTAAACAATCAGAATTGTAGTACAAATTATAATAAACCTTTGTACATTAAATAACAAACATTTCAAATAATGATTAAGCAAATACTTAAAGCTATTACATCATATTAACAGCATGAAATGTTTTCAATTCTATGAAAGGACACTTAGATTGAAGTAAATCAAAATACACATTGCAAGCAGCAACAAACACACTGGTGAAATGTTTGTAAACTAAGAGGAAGACGTCTTCTTCATCACCTCTATTTATAGACTGGATAACAGCCAGATAGTAATGTCTTTTGTCTTTTCCCTTTAAGAAAATTTTTGTATCGTACAAAGGAGGAGCATACAGTTGTGGTCAGCAGAACCAAGAGGGGGCATAGGAATTGATTTAGGTGCTCCTTTAATTGATCAATAACACAGATTCAATGTCTCCTTGTGCCTTGTTGGACACGTGACACACTGATAGAAGTTTGGCAGGGCTTTTTTAGCGACACATGATTCAAATCTCAGAAAATTAGGTTAGGAGCCCCAGGAGCAATGGATTGGAGTTTTTGCACATTACAAATTTGGGGTGCCTTTGCTTAACTTGAGTATTTCAATTCATTTTACTATATATACTACTCAAAAAAAAAGGCTAAATTACAATTTCCCAGATTTGGATGAATGAAATACTCCAGTTGAAAATCTTTATTGATGACATAATGTAATTTGTTGAGAACAAAATAATATGAGAATGATCAGTAGAAACCAGAATAATGAACCCATTGAGGACTGGATTCAGAGCCAGACTCAAAATCTAAGTGGAAACACGAGATCCCAGGCTGATCCAACTTTTTTGTATTTCCCAAACACAACTCATAATATGTCTCAGTAGTGTGTACGTCCTCCGCGTGTCTGTATGCACTCCCTACAATGTCTGTACCTGCTTCTTATGAGACAACCGATGGTTTTCTGAAGGATCTCCCCCCAGACATGGATCAAAGCATCAGTCAGCTCCTGTCTGACAGTCTGTGGCGCAACGTGGCGGCGTTGGATACAACGTCTGATGTCCTAGAGGTTGCTCGATGGGATTCAGGTCTGGGGAACAGGTGGGTCAGTCAATAGCCTCGATGCCTTCGTCATCCAGGAACACTGACAAACTCCAACCACATATAGCCGGGAATTGTCATGCCCAGAAGGAACCCAGGGCCCACTGCACCAGTGGGTCCGAGGACCTCATCCCGATATCAGTCAGGGTACCCCTGGCTAGCACGTGGAAGTCTGTGCCCTACAAGGATATGCTTCCCCAGATAATACATTTTTCAGATAATACTTTTACTTCAGTAAGGTTTTGCAACCAGGTTTTTTTCACTTTAGCTGAAAATGTTCAATGTGTGGTATTCATACTTTAATTCAAGTAAAGCACCTGAACAATTCTTCCAACACTGCTTATATTCATATATTAACCGCTCCAACAGCATGATATGCAAGAGTTTCTTATCAACATTCAGAATCAGTTTTCTGAAACATTGACCAAAATCGCATTAAGGTTTCTGAAGTGTTTCAAATCAGCTGAACCCTGACAAAAGGATAACCCTGTTCTTTGTTTTTATCCAGGTGATTCCTGAATGGAAGGACCAGGAGTGGGATGAAGAGAAACCAGATAGCTACGCCGGGATCTTTCACTTTAGGTTTTGGCTGTTTGGGGAGTGGCTGGACGTTGTGATTGATGACCAGCTCCCCACGGTGAACGGAAAACTCATTTACTGCCACTCTAATGACGGAAATGAGTTCTGGAGTGCCCTGGTGGAGAAGGCCTATGTGAAGTAAGAATCTCCGCTAATGTGTTGTAGCTATGTCCCACAGGTGGCTTAAAATGAAGACGTATGATAGATCGCACCACTGATTATATTATAGTTCCATTCGTATTGTCTTCGGCACACAGTTTCCTATGGGATAATTTGATTGCCTGTCAGGCTAGGCGGTAGGGTCAGAAGCCGACTGTGATCAAGGAAGAGGGATATGGACAACAAATATGTGAACAGACCTTCAAAGTTTATGATAAACTTATTTGTCTAAGTACTTCAAAAACCGACTAAATGGAGCCTGACACAGAAAAGTAAGCCAGAAGTGCAACATTGTGATTCCATTGGTAAGAACACATTCTTCTTACCTATAGCCGGACAGCCAGAACCTTTTCAACCTGTATGCACGGGCAACCGGACCCAGGAAGCCCTAGACGAGTAGCCTGTAACCTGAGGTTGTGTTGACAATTAAACAGCTGGATATCAATGTAGACTAAATAATAATTCAAGTCACTTATGACCCACTTTTAATTCACATTCCCTAAGTAATAGAATATTACAGATGAAAAACCTGATCCTTCACTCGTTCAGAGTCTGAAAGGTTCTTTTGACTTCTTGGAACCTCTTCCTTGGGTAAATTCTAAGCCTGTTTGGCTTCCTGCGCAATCGACCGTTTAATATAAATTTTTCTAATTGACCCGACTATGCCACATCTACGACCCGGCAACAACTCACACTGATAGAGTATGAAACGCTTAAATCCGACATCCTCTCTTCTCTCCGAGCAGACATCGCCTTGACTATAAGGGAAGAAATTATAAACGTGCTTTCGGAAGATTTTGATGACTTAAATAGTGAGCTGCAGGCGATGAGGGTGGAAATAGCCATAGACACAATAGCGATACCGTCTGAAATGGATAAAATGAAAGCAAACATGAGGAGGTATAAAAATGGTTTGTGCACATGGTCGGATGAGGTGGCCGCGATAGAAAACCGTGTCTGAATTCCGAAACCAGATCGAGGAACTGAAAGAGAAATGTGACAATTCGGAAGGATGAGAAGAGGAAACATTCTAATCGCAGGAGTACCCGAAACGCTGGGCGCCAGCTCCACCAGAGTGATGTCTCATTTTCTGAAAGAGATCCTCAAATTTCAATGCCCTACGCTGGCTCGATAACATCACATTCCAGCACCAAGGAGACCAGGAGGAAGACAACGGGTAATAATCTGCAAAATGCACGACTACCAGGACTGTACAGATATCTTAAGACGTGCCCACGAACGGGCCCCTCTACAATTTGAAGGAGAACCAGTGGCCATCCATCCAGATTATACAGCCAATGTTGCGAGGGCCAGGGCTACATTCAGCAATGTGAAAAAAGTCCTCAGCCGACAACGAGTCCGCTATGGCATTCTCTTCCCTGCCAGACTTCACATCAAATACAAGGACGAGAAGAAGGAACTCTGACCCAACCAAAGCCAATGAATATGTTAAGTAATAAATCATTCCCACGGGCCAGGGGGATGAGTGACCCCATCCTCAAAATGAAACATTGCCTTTGATCCAACCAACGGATTGTACTTTCATATACCTGCCAGTGTCTTGATTAAATTGGAGGACTGAGGTAAAGTCTATATAAACGCAATGTAAGTATGGCAACATCATATCATTATGATATATTCTTATGAGACAATTCATTTTATCAGACACACTCACACACATTAATGTGATCCGCTTTGAAAAATGTTGTTGTATCATGTCATGGTGTTTTCCACAGAAATATCACACCCCTCCCTATTTTGATGTATTACAGCTTTTTCTACAACATAACATTTTCTACAACATAACATGCTGTAGAAAATGTTTTATTATCGCATCGCAGGTGTACTTTCAGTCTATGTCCACACTCACGTCGTACACTGCAATCTCTTCCTTTTTAATGATATACAGCAATGGATATATCTTGATAAGACATGCTGTGGAAAGTAACAGTAATTACATTCTGCTTTATTTATTCATTTATTTTAATCATAGCAATGTCATACCCTACTCTCATATGACATATTGTGAAAATCCTCTAGTACAGTACTTCAGGGGTAATGGAAATGGAAATAGGGTTAGGCATTTTATCTGAGGATACAGCAATCCTTAAACATTGTACAAAAGTTAAAATCTAAGAAACCACCCCCTTTCTAAAAAACATAACCAGATGATATTGCAGAATCATTGTTCTGACGATGAACAACTAGTGCACTACTTAAAAGACCTTAAACTACCTGTACTGTCAGACTCGATGATAAAATAATTAGATGAACCCATAAAGGAATGTGAGATACAGTGTGAGCTTATCATCACATACTGAATCTGGAACTATGGCCCTCTCTTGGAATGACGCATCGATAGTGGTGTTTCATTAATAGGACAAAGATCCGACGAAATGCCAGTTGTATCGGCCCATATTGTTACTGAATGGAGATCTTTGTATATTCCCAACCATTCTGGCAAGGCGAGTGAACAACATCAGTTCCCATATTAGAAATCGTACCAAACCAGATTTAGGAAAGGAAGATATTATAGAGACAATATCTGTAGGCTGTTGAATTTAGTAACACACTCACATGAAAGGAAGCAAGAACAAAGATTCTGTCATTAGACGCATATAAAGCATTTGATCATGTATCTTGCGAGTTTTCAATTCAAATTTAAATTTGGTTCTAACTTCCTAAAATGGGTACAAATACTATACTCAAGCCGACAAGCATGTGTTAAAGTAAATGGATACAGATCCAAAGCTTTCACTCTACAATGTTTGTAATTCTAACCCTAACCCCAACATAAGAGATTATTTCCAAATTCAGATATTATACAGGATATGAATTACATTTGAACAAAACAGAGGCCATGAGTATAGGAAGTACAATTTCACAGCACCTTGAATTAGAAACAGGTTTTAAATGGCCATAAAAGGGTATTGAATGAAAAATTAATGAATTATTGAAGTTAACTATAAGAAAATAAGATGAAGAATGGTCAAGATGTGGGCAGATGGACTGCACCCACCTTATCCTTACTGGTACTAATGAAGAGCATAAGAATGAATATACTAACCCTAACCCAGACTATGATACCCATTTCAAATGCTTCCAGTCGAGATACCAAAGCCCACATTTGATAAATTGGATCGAGTGTATGCTGGACTACTTTGGCAAGGAAATATTCTGCAACTCTCCAAAATGGCAGGAGACAGAAAACCCTTATGGAGTGTCGTACTACCAAATCAGTGATCTAAGTCAGTGTTGTATCATTTTGAGGCAGGCTATACATTATTATGATACAACTGCATGTAATTATATTGAATATTAGTTCCTAGTTGGACAGAAAATGGAATATTGTTGCCCTATGGGTCACAGCATCGAAACCTACACAACCTCACATCACTGTACAAATAATTGTGCATGATATCCCGCTCCGGTCAGGGCTATTCCTGATGTGACCTAGCACCGAAAATATTTTCTATATATTTTTCCAATCCTGACGCATTCCAACAGGACCAGTTGGGCTTTGGTCGCGTGCCGACACTCTAACAGACACGATATGATGGGACAGAATGACTCTTTCTGATCCTCAGAAGATGGAGTTGGGGCGGCAGAGCCTGTAGGGGGACAGATGTGAGGTTAAAGAACAATCTAATGATGAGAATGAGGCTCAATTAGGATGGATAAAGCTAGATAGACCTGACGTCTGCCCAGCTACCTGCTGCGCCCCGCCGCCGCTTACCATACCCACCTTTGACCAAGGGATTTCTCTCTGCAGGCAGAAGCCTGCCTGCCTGCCTCAGGACTCGGCTCTCCTCACCACGCCGGCTGATAAAACACAATTTTTTAATACTGTCAAGAAGGAGTCCTAAATATATTTCTATGTATCTGTGCTGGATGACTCTGATTCTAACATTTACAGTTAAAATTCCCATAATAGTAATAACCCAAATGTCCATCGGCGGCACATACAAATAATTCATTGGCCTTTATCCGAGTCCATCCCACCAAAGTATTTCCTGCAAACTGTTTGTTTTTTGTATGATCATAAAGCAAAGTTAAAGAAGTTTTGGTTTTCTGGGTGAAGAAAAAATCATTTTATGTGTTGATGGTTCTTCCATGGCCATTGTCGGCCTTTCCTCTTTCCATTAACTAACGAACTAACTAACTCACAAACATACCTTCTTGAAGGTGGTATTCTACAGCAACATGTGAAAACACTCATTTTATACCCTGGCATGTTCATTTATAAAAGATTTGATGCATGGCTTCGAATGGGCTATATGATAAATGACTTAATTGGAGGTTAGGGGCGGGTTTAAACCTCTGGAGGTGTTTATGGCCGCTCCTATGTTCGTAGGATGTTTGGATGCTATGAGGCGCTGGATGGAGGAAACACTGCAGATGCACTGGTCGATTTCACTGGAGGCGTGTCAGAGCTAATGGACCTGATGGAGAACGGCATTAAAGAACATGAGGAGAAGCGCAGCGAGCTGTTCGAGAGAGTCCTGAAAGTCCATAACAGAGGAGGCCTCATTAGCTGCTCAATCCGGGTTAGGAGAAACAAACTGTCCCATCGGATTCAATGAATAGATGTAGCAATAACTGAGCCATTGAATTCTCTCTTTTGACTCTTCCAGGCAACCAGTGCCACAGACATGGAGGCTCGGCTAGCCTGCGGCCTGGTGAAGGGCCACGCCTACGCGGTGACAGACGTGCGCAGGGTGAGGTTAGGCCATGGCCTACTGGCCTACTTCAGTTCAGACAAACTCACCATGATCCGCCTGAGGAACCCCTGGGGTGAGAAAGAGTGGAATGGAGCCTGGAGCGACAGGTGAGAAGCAGCGGTAGAGAACCTAAAGAATGAGAGAAACTCATTCATGTTGTTCATCATTAACCCGAGTGTGAAAATGACCAGAGAGAATCTGGGATTCATCGATAACCAATAGTGCAAGGTTAGGCATGACAAGACTTGTGACAAAATAAATTAATCAATTAATTTATTCGTCCATAAATACTTGATCCTAATCTAGTATTCCAGACATCCCTCTCTCCAGCACGACTTTCCAGGATGCTGAGGTATTCTCAGTCTAGGTAATGGTGTAATCCCTCCAGAGAGTTGTGGGTCTCCTCACAACTGCTCAGAAAACACAGGAGGCCACAGGAGGATCCTTACCAGAGTTTGAACCACCTCAACCCCATCTTTGGATGTGAAGGAGCAGCTTCCCTACTATGAGCTCCTCCCCTCTCTCTGAGACTTAGACCAGCCCACTCAGTCTTTTTTGTAAAATAGCATTTCTGACATCTTTTGTGTTTCTGCAGCTCAGACGAGTGGCAGAAGGTCAGTAAGAGTGAGAGGGAGAAGATTGGTGTCATTGTCCAGGATGATGGAGAGTTCTGGTGAGGTTTAGAACAGTACTGCCCCCTGCTGGAGGTGACTCAGGCCATCAGTCATCCCCATTGACCCATATTATTGCGATTATTGTGATTCTTAGGTTCATGGATTGTTTAATTAACCATATCCTCTTTCCCCCTCCTGCAGGATGAATTTTGATGACTTCATTGCTAACTTCACTGACCTCATTCTCTGTCATCTAATCAATACATCCTATTTGAGTGTCCATAAGACCTGGGAGGAGGCCGTGATGAGTGGATCCTGGCGTCACCGTGACGACCCTCTCCTGAACCGAGTCGGCGGCTGCGCCAACAACAAAATGTCATTCCTCCAGAATCCTCAGGTCTGATTGTCCTTTTCTTTTAATATTCAAAATTTGTCAGTGACGTGAAAGAAAGGAGTCTCACGATGTGTTCTTCTTTTCTGGTAGTATGTGTTTGACGTTACGAAACCGGAGGACGAGATTCTGATCTGCCTGCAGCAGAAAGACCGCAGAGCCACACTGAGAGATGGACAAGGAGAAAACCTGGCCATCGGCTTTGACATAGAGAGGGTCAGCTCCAAAAGTTCAAACCCATTCATGTTATCAGCAGTTACCTCAGCATGTCCAAACTGTACTCAACAATTTGGTCATGAAGAGCCTGGATCATTTTTCTTGTTGATGCCAGAGAACAAGGTTGCTGTGACAAATAAGGAGATAAACACAAGATCAACAATTTTTTTCATCAGTTTAAAGTAGATCTTATTTTTTTACATGATTGGGAGGAAGCAGCTTTAATTTAAAAAAAAAAGTTCAGATTACCTGTATTTCAGATCCTTTTTTTTAATGAAACTGGCATTCAAACTACCCTTATGATCTAATATCAGAGCAAACAGGGTTAGGTTTACAGGTATTTCAATACCTGTGATTGTTTTTGGTGAATGTAAGTCGTTTAACAATAGTTTTTCCTTTACCTCTGACCTTACACCATCCTTTAAAGAACAGTATGAGGTTAAAGGACAGTCTGGAGGTAAAGGACAGTCTGGAGGTAAAGGAAAGTCTGGAAGTAAATATCAATTGGAGGATTAGGACAGTTTGGGTTAAAGGATAGTGTGATAGGCGGCACGGTGACGCAGTTGTTAGCGCTGCTGCCTCACAGCAAGAAGGTAGCGGGTTCGGATCCATCTCCACTGGCCTTATGTGCGGAGTTTGCATGTTCTCCCCGTGTCTGCGTGGGTTCTCTCCGGGAACTCCGGCTCCACCCACACTCCAACAACATGCAATATAATCTGAATTGGTGACCCCTGACCCTTAAACAGCCATAGGAGTGAATGTGAGTGTATGTGGTTGTCTGGCTCTCTGTGTATCGAATGAATATCATTACATGGACATATGTGGAGAGGATGCTGGCGTTGTGTGTTCGTCGCTTCTCCATCCGGACTATAATCTATAAAGCGTCTTAGGCTATCTTGAAAAGGGCTACATAAGTATAAGGTATTATATTATTATAGTGTTTCTACATAGTTACCCTTATAGTGACTCACAAGATGATGGCTGTGTGCTCAGACTTACCTGTGGTGTCTGTTGAAGGTGGAGTTGAACAGGATGTACCGCATGCACAGCCGCCAGCAGAAGGTTGGTGGGAGCGTCTATGTGAACTCCAGGTCTGTGTTCACACGCATCAACCTGACAGAGGGACGTTATGTCATCATACCCACGACCTTTAACCCTGGCCTAGAGGGACAGTTCCTTCTCCGTATCTTCACAGATGTACCATCACACTGCAGGTAGAAACATTGACCTCAGGGTCAGTCCAATGTTTTTCTTCTGAAAGACATTATATTTATTTTATCTTTATTTAACCAGGGATTCTAGTTTAGATTAAAAGTTTCTTTTACAAGAAAGACCTGGCCATGGTAGCAGCCAGTACAGGTCTCCATCACCACAGTTTTTACGATTTTTTTTGAATTTATGAATTGATACGAGTGAATGCAATTTAGTTTTTCGTAATTTGTGTCAAACTCATAGTGCATAGAAGGAAAAAGCTGTTTTGCCAAGATTTGACAGAACATGGGGTTCATTGGAAAGAAGCTACTTGGACGAGCGTAACTGGTAACTACAAGAGCTGAGACAAAGAAGGGTCAGAGGTCAGCTTGAAGTTTACCGAGTATTATTTTTAAGATAAATAGGTACCAGTGCTACTGTCTGTGGGGGGTCAGTGAGGTCCAAACCCACCAAACAATAAATAATGCAGTGATTTATGACTTTGCATTTGTAGAGATGAGTGGTTCACTGAATCAAGTTATGTAAAATGGATATGGCGTCATGAATGAACAATATGTCAACAAAATCAATCAAAGGTAGAAAGGTAGCTACCAGAAGAATTTTCTTAGCCCAGAAAACGAGATAAGTTTCTAAATCTTCATCCAATCTTTTTTTTTTGGGTTCCCTGACTTGGTTTCCAATATTTCCATCAAATTAAGGCTTTTCATCTAACCATATACCAAGATATTCATATGAGGTGATCTTTTCAATAGGTTTGGCATCAGATTTGTAATAGCCAAAATCATCATCAAGTGAGCAAGTATTTAAGAAGAACATAAACAAAGTTTTTATAACTAACTTTAAATTCAGCAGAGCAGATTGTAATGTTTGGAATGCAGTCTGAAGCTCCTGCATTGCATATGCTATTTTCATATCTATATCTATCCATCTATATATCTATATCTATGTATATATATCTATATCTATGTATATATGTATATATATACATATATATATGTATATATCTATCTGTATATATATAATATATATAATATCATTAATAGAATCATTTATAAAAATTGGAGACAATGTAGGTCCCAAAATGAAACCCTGTGGGACACCTTTAGTTATCGTGAGAAATTCAGATTTGAGTCTCTCTGCTGAAAGCAGAATATTTTGTGAACCATTTTACAGCTTCTGGTCTGAAACAAGCATCCTATAGTTTGCTCAGCAGTAGGATGTGGCCCACTGACTGAAATGCCTTAGAAAATCAACAAATAAGTTGGCACACTGCTGTTTTCTGTCCAAGGTGATGGCATTGTTTGTCTCTAGTGCCAACTAAGATAATAAGCCCTTTTCTAAGAACAGACTGAAAATCACTTAAAGTGAAAGATCAAGGATCTCACCCCAGCAGGAAGTTGGAACTGTAACATCAGCCGTATTCCAACTAAAGAAGCTGAGGGAGTGATTCTCTGAAGGCAACCCACTGCTGGTCTAACTGTAAGAATATTTTTTTGATCAGGTTGATCAAGATCAGTGAAAAACCAAACTGTATCATCAATGAGCACTGTCACGGCAGGCCATCACCTATTGGATAATTTGATTGGCTGTCAGGCAGGAGTGGGTGGGGCTTACCTAGTTGAAAGCTGACTGTAGCTGATAAGAGGGAGGGAACAACATCTATGGGTCAGCTGTGACACGGAATGTCAGTGCCAGAACTGATATCATGGACTGACACTCACTTCACAGGTTACTCAATTGCAGGAATGCATGACATCCATGGAAAAGTGGGAAGTTACAAAGTTTTAGCTTTCCGGAGGTACCAGTTTTCATTAATGTAAGGCAATAAATATTAAATAAGTGGAGATTCTCATTCATTTGGGTCAGGCAGAAGATGTTTCACCTCTCAGTTCTTCTAGGATAAGAATTTAAGTCCTTTTGTTTCTGATTCGACACCTAGAATACCCGTTAACTCATGCAGGTATTTGCTATATATTTTATATTAGTTTCATGGCCAACGCTACCATTTGCAAATCAAAAGGGAGTTGGACAGGCCTAACTGAACTTAAGACCATGATGGTTGAAGTGGGTTCTGTGTCTATCCTGCAGAGAGCTGAAATTGGACCAGCCTCCACAGACCTGCTGGACTGGTTTGTTTGGTTACCCATCTATGGTCTCTCAGGTCCACATACTGAAGGCTGACGGACTCGCGGGACAGGACTCTGATGGAGGTTTGTCAGCGACACATGACACGACATCCAACAGGACTGCTTGCTGGTCAGCCGAGAGGACAGCTGGCCGGACCCTCAACCAGACAGTTGACTGGAAACCAGACCAGAAATGTGTCATATTATATTAGAATTAGATTTTATTATGTTACATTTAATAAAAGGGTCTAAGCTCATTTTCAGCTTCTGCTGCTAAATGTTTGGTTGAGTTCAAACACTTCTACTCCACTGTCTTGTTTTATTGTATATATTACATGTGTGTTTGTGTGTGTGTGTTTGTCCAGTGTCCGATCCATACGTGATCATTCGCTGTGAAGGAGAGAAGGTTCATTCTACGGTTCATAAAAAGACTTGCAGTCCCGTCTTTGACACCAAGGGTCTCTTCTACAGGAAGAAAGCCAGTCAACCAATTTGCATCGAGGTGTGTGTGTGTGTGCGGGCGTGTGTGTGTGTGTGTGTGTGTGTGTTCATCATCATCATGTTAATCAGTGATGTCACCTCTCGTCATTTCCCTCAGATCTACAACCACAACGTGCTCAATGATTCCTTCCTGGGTCAGGTGACACTGCCAGCTGACCCAGGTGAGTTCCAGCAAATTCTCCACCTGAAAGACAGGGGTGATCGGCGTAACAGTGACCTGCCTGGAACCCTCACCGTTATCATAGTGACCAGCACGGTGCTCACCAACATCTGAGATAGACACCATTCAGCTGTCAAACCAGAGGGGAAAACTGCGACATGAGGGGTCCTTAAAATGAAGAATAGCTAGTACAGAGCTGACACATATCCTACATCCAGCTAAACACAGCAAACACACTCCTGACACAGAGCCAACTTACAACTAGCTGTCTTATGGCACACAGCTAACACACAGCTGACAGACAGCTGAACCGACCTCTGAACATACTATGTTTCTTCCTCTCCCATTCTCTTCATGTGTTCAGCAAATTGATTCATTCTCTGCTCCACACTCATAAACTTTAAGCAGCGCATTGTTTGTTTGCAATGACTGTGGATTAGTGTTAGTGTTAAAAAGTTCACAGGAAAAGACAATGCTGTTTTTAAGCTTCTGAACCTCCAGGCCAGGTTCGGTGTGCAGCTTTCTGAAACCATGGTGGGTTATGCAGGTGAATATACCTGGTTAACACGCCACAGTACCCCCTCTGTTTGAGGGCAGATTTGTCTTGGTGTCCCAGTTCTGTAGGGGTAGAAGGCTGATATTTTTACGGATGTCTTAAATGTTGGTTTACATAATGATGATCTGAAGGTCCTTTAAAACCGGTTTACACCTCTTAAGTTTAACATGATTTGATAAATTTGCACATATATCAACTTCTTTTTCATATCATTAATCATTTTAATTCTGCTGTTTACACTATTTTATATTTACTTTAATAAATGTCAGGTATTGAATGATGGCTGGGGGGAGTAGCAGTATCTCAGGTTTGTTAAACCTGAAATGACTGAGAAAAGATAAACTCTGAGTTTGTTAAATCTGAGATGAATGGAATTCTAGGTTTGTTAAACCTGAGATGACTGAGAAAAGATAAACTCTGAGTTTGTTAAATCTGAGATGAATGGAACTCTAGGTTTGTTAAACCTGAGATGAGTGAAACTCTTGAGTTTTTTGTTCCAGAAAGCAAGCTAAGTTAAACTCTGAGTCACTTACCATGGTAATTACTCTGTGAAGCTAACTTGCTGGCTGGCAGGTTTACTTCAACAAAGCCTGGGTTTGTCCCTGCCTCCTCCCCCTCCTGAGCCTGAAGCAGAACTGTCAGACATGACGTTTCCGTCAATCATCTGTCAGATTCTAGACTAACGTCAGGAGAGGACTGAGACCTGGATTGAACCTGATTTCATACCAGGATTTATCTGAAGGACATTCTCCAGCTGTCATTCTCAAACATTTCACAGCGTGGACGTCTCTCAAATCCAGACAGGAGTTTCTTCTCCAACATGGATGAATGTTTGAGATTAAAGCTGCTGAAAAAATATCCTGACGCATTCCCAGTTGAAATCTAAAATTTCTCCAGTAGAGTTCTTGTTCCACCCTTTTTATTTTCAGCTGCTTTCACGTGCATTTAGTGTCCGAAAATTAAAATAATCATCTGTTAGATATCATTCCACAACCTTTTCATCACAATATTTCGAGAAAATGCAGGAAAACTGGTGGATACATTCACTCAAGCAGCAATGTTCTGTTGCCCCTGTTCTCTCTGATGAAGCTGCATTTCTCTATTTTTCTTCTAAATATCTGTTCATGAGCACATTAAAACATCTGGCTCACTTTGTGATGAAGTATTGCGTATCACTTGTTGCCATGGCTACCATAGTGTCTCACTGGCGCAATAGTGAATCACAGTGTCTTAGCTCAATTGAAGATGGCTTTTGATCGCCCGCCTGCACCAGTTTAACTCAAAGTTAACAAACTCAGAGTTGATTGAACTAACTCAGATCAGCTGTTCTGGGATTGAAATCTCAGAATTTGTCATCCCAGGGTTGATCAAACCGGAGGTTGGGGTTATTCTCAGAATTTGTTAAAGCAGCTTCATGAAGTACATCCCAGGTGTTCATATTCCCGTAATTGTTCCACAATAAAAGCATTGCTAAAAATATTTCAAGGGAATCAGGGCTTTCCATTTGAAACATACAGGAAGTGGACAAACATGCGTGGATCCAACTGACGCACGGTTCTAATCGCCCGGTCTCTGAAGACATTTTTTATTGTTACTTTTTTGTACTAGTTCTGTCTAACCCCTTACCCTATTCTTTAAATTGTCTCTTTTGTATCCTGTTGAAATAAAATTTGCTGAAACTGATACTGGTGTAGATGTTGTCTTGCCAACGAGATGTTTTACACTGGAGAGACACAGGACAGCATAATAGGCTAAAACAACACACGCTACATGAATGAGGGCCAAAGGTCTATACTTACATTTTTAGCAACAAGGGTTGAACAATATGACAATATAGGGTTTGGAAAGCAACTAAAGCTGGTCTAGGGTTCATCAACAAAGAATGAAAAGGATCAGTGCTGATGCAAGTGGTTAGTAGATGAATGTCTCCAACATGCTGGAAGGGAGATGGAACTTTGAGACATTCAAGCCATCCTCTCATTATTAATTTTGGTTTTGTCTTAATGGGTGTTGTGCTAAGGGACCAGTTAGACTTCAAGAACTGGTTAGGGGCTTAGGTTAAGGGATAGTTATCTCGATAGGGCTAGCATTGTGGTTGTGGGTCCGTTGCTCTGGCCAAAGTCCCCATTCCCACACCCCTGTTTTTATTGTTCTGGTGAATGTGGTTATGGTGAGTGTGGGTCTGGTGCTTGCAGGACCCCTATTTGTACATTTGCATTGCTGTTAGTAAGAGTAATAGAGTGAAGGTATATTAAAAAGGTCCCCATCTTGGCTCCTGGTGTCTAGAGGTGGACCTGCAGGGGTGGATACTGTCTCCCCCAGAAGGGGGATGTTGATCCAGGTAAGTTCCATGAATAATAATTAAATAGGTAAATTCAACATCTATATATATAAAAAGATATACAATAATTCATTTGATCGCCCATTTTCATGCACAGATAGGGGTCAGAGGTCACAAGTGCTGAAGTGAACCTCCAGAACCAGTCACTTTTAAAGCAGAGTAAGTGTTTCAGGTAGAATGCAGGGAATTACTCTTAAATACAGCTACTAATAAAATAATCTTTAAAGGAAGAGCCTAGTCTTCAGCCTGCTTATCTAGAGGCCCTCATGTCTCCTCTGTCCAGGTGTAGCAACTCTGGACTCCCGTCATTCTGAGCTGCTGTACGGGATGAAGATGAAAGTGTTGAACTAGAGGGGTGATCAGTCTGCCTTTCCCAAAGTTGTTGAGGTGTTCCCTTAATCTCTGCCCTAACGTTGTCCCCGTCTCCTCCAGGTACAGAATACCGCAAGTCTGACATCTGATGCATTAGATTGCGTTGCTGCTCTGCGAGCCGAGCCTCTCAATAATTGGAGAGGCAGCACCCCCTCGTGGATTGAAAATGAATTTCACCTGTTTGAAAGCCCAGTGAGACGTCCCCTTCTCCCCACCTTCGTGCCTACGGAACACAGCTGTGATAAATAAATTCTTGAGACTTTTATTTTTCCTGAACACGGAGAGGACTCTGGGGGTTTATAGTCGCTCGTGATCGGACATTGTAATTATGAGATTATTTTTCAATTGGTTCTGTAGGTTAAGGTGTTTTTGCTGAAGGTGGACGGGAGGGGAACGATCTCAGCCGAGTCACTGGACGCGTCATTTTGATGGAGTAGGTTATGTTTAACCTTGATGGAGGGGTGATGGTTGTTCAGGGGATCTATAACCTCCAGGAAGCTCCCCTCCCAGTGTTCCCATGCTCTAGGGGTGTGCAATTCTTAAACAATATAACAATATATAAATATAACGATACCAGAAAAAATTCCCTTTCATTATTGTTACAGTCGTTCGCTAACAAGTTTTCTCTAATGTTTATTCTGATTATTATTTTATCATTTTACTATATTAAATCTGCTTTATATGCATAGTTTGGTCTATTTTCACGCGCCCTCTTGTGGGGGGTCTTGGTAGTCATAGTGTCCGGAGATTATCAACTCGTCCCTTCCTCTCCGCTACGGTACGTACGGAACCGAGCTCCTTAGTTTCTCCTTAAATTGTGAGTAGTAAAATTAGCTTCACTCTCTTCCAGATATATATATATATATATATATATATATATATATATATATATATATATATAAATATATATATATAAAGTAATAGGACATTTTTGTCATGTTGTGTGACTACAGTGTAGGGTACAGTGTGCTTCTATGTTGCCTTTATATAGTTTTAATATGCTTAATTAGTTTTGTAAATCAGTTAGCAAGCACCGGTGTTTGTTGATATACCAGTCCTGTGAGGAAATGTCACGCAGCTATGTCGACAGTATAATAATTTAATTCTTACTCTCATGGCAGGAGCTTGTAAAGTCTTCCTCAGACCACCATCATCAACCAGATATATATATATATGTATATATATATACATATATATATATATATATATATAAAGACTTGTGTATACTTTTATGTAATCGACACAGACGGTGTTCAGGAAATAGATAAAGAGTGGAGAAAGATGTCCTTCATGAACCTGACAGCTCCAAAGATACAGATGTGGATGAATTCTGGTATAATGCCTTAATAATGAAAGACATGGACGGAAAACAAGTGTTTAAGCACTTGGCATCATTTGTGCTTGATGTGCTTGTTTTTCCCACATTCAAATGTCTCAGGTGAGTGCTTTTTGTCAAAAGTGAACTCGATCAAAACCAAGCTATGGAGTAGGCTCATCACTGCCACTTTAAATAAACTCATGCATCCATCAAAGTGTGAAAATAGCTGGTGGATATGCAACATTCACACCAACAAAGACATTGCTGCGTTCAGTAACTGCATCCAATTCATACCAGAAAACGTCTGCCACAGCCACAGCTGGACCTTCTACCTCAGCCGTGAAGAGTTCAGGGACAGAAAGTGAATCCAGGGTCGAATTTGACAATTACATGAGTTCTGATCTCTGGCCTTGTTTCCAATTAGTATGTACTCATATACTCAACCTTCTGTGATGTTAATCATGTGTAATGACTTGAATGTTAACGTTCAGTGTTCTCCTGTTGAGGCCGTTCAGCATGCAGTGTGTAGTTCCGATGCTTTTATTTTGATAGTTAAGGACGAAAGCAGTGGTTGTGCAAAGAAGTAAAATTGACTGGTCGGGTGTGTTTAAGTGTGACAATGAATAAAGCGGGTTGTTTCCCTCAAATAGCCTAACCCTAGCCTCTGTGTTTATTCCTTAGGTTATTGCAGTTCTATGCACATAGAATAGCTTTGTTTTTAAATGCACTGTCCAAGCATGTAATTTAAGTTAAAGTAATTAAGTAATTAAGTAAGTAATTAAATTATTTTAATACATAGGATAGTTTGGGTCAAAATAAGATAATTTTAAGGCGACAGTACGATATTTTTTCATTTCCCTTCTGGCAACACTGGTGTAGATGGAAGAACACAGTGAAAGCACCAGCTCTCAGGTAAGTTTATGATTGCATGAATGATAATGTGAATTATTACCTGTGCAGAGGTGAGTGTTCGAGCATGCACGTGGTAAGCATGTTAGCTAAGTCATAATTAACAAATGAACGCCTATTAACAGATAATTAATGTCAATGCTTCCCGAAGATTAACATTTAAATAATGTTTTTAAAATCACACAAGTGCTTCTTTATGTAACACCAAAGAAGGTGCATGTAATTGTAATCCATGTAGTAATATGTTTGATTTATATTTCACCAAAATTCCTTTACTTTTCAAATATTAATTTTCAGGTGTATATATATTTATCTTTATATTTCTTCGTTGGGAGCGTTTATTTTGTTAATGGAACTGTTACTTACCGGATTTCGACATACGATGACGTCACTTCCGGTGTTTTTCGCGCTGTCCTCAGTTCGCTGCTAGCTCTACTGAGGAGAGGTAAGATAATACCAGCACTAATGCATATAAACTGTTACAATATGGCTAAAAAATGCTAAAGGTTTACTTTGCACTTTGGAAATTATGTTTTTATTTCCAGGAGAACAGTGTCCATTCCGTTCTTGTTTTGCACAGCATTTTTTATTCAAATGGCAATGTGAAGAGTTCAAGCTAGGCTAATTGAGCATTGATGAGAGTATTCTCATGCGGTCTGCTGTAATTTCTTTTTCTCAACGTGTGCTTGTGGGACTGCTGGAATCGTTTGCTTTGCTAATTTTTATGTTTTTTGTAAAGATATGTGAGCTCCCTTTTTGTCATTTTAATTTGGAGGTATATTTTTATTTAAAACTTTGATTTTCTGTAATATGTAATTAAGGTGGTTTATGTTTAAATTAATCTTGATTGATTTAATGTAAAATAAATTGCTGCCGATGGAGTGGGTTATATATCCTTTTTATTGTATTTATGTGATCATGGTGTGATGTATTTTGTTTTATTGCATTTTGGAAAATAGCATACATTATGTCAGTTCACTGTTAGCTCTACAGAGGAGAGGTTTGCTTGTGAGAAATTGGCTGGAATCATTTGCTAATGTTAGTCTGTTTTGTACAGAATAAACCCCCCACTCGGCTGACAAGAAAGCAGATGTCCCTGTTTCATTACTCATCAAACACAAGATAGAAACAAAGCAGAGATACACAGTATAGCAGCAAGCCAAGTCAGGGTGGACCGGCTACATGATCGAGTGTGTGCGCACGCGCACCAGTACGTGCAAGCATGTTGGCAGAGCCGTAACTACCAAATTAACACCCATTAACAGTTGATTATGCATTTTAATATCCCCCAAGTGCTTGCTCCTGGTGGGAATTGTTGGGTCTCTGTAAATCATATTAATTAGTTTGGTCTAGACCTGCTACAAGTGTCTTGAGATAACTTGACTTTTGACCGGACACAGTCGGATCACTTTATTATTTGCCATGTGCTTTAGAACCTGCTTCCCACATTGGAACCTTTGAATAACTTTAATAAGTTAATTAGTATAATTCTTCAAGGTAGCCTTTTAGGACAGAAATAATTACTTTTGCAGGTTTTACTTCAATATTTGCAAATAATTAATTTTGTGTTGTTATACTTCAGAAGACAAAATAATTTAATTTGCCTAATTTGATTGTAGATTTCAAAAATGTTAATACTGTTAAAAGTATGTGCTTCTGTTTACATGTAGAGGTGGCATTTGAGACTAGTGAGGAGCCATAGAGAGCAGAAACTGCTGTCTCCAAGTCTCCAAGTCGGCACTTTATCACAAATGGACAAAAGTGCCCCATTTGTGGCAAAATATATGTTAATGTAACACAGCAACTAAGATTCACTGAACAGGTTAATAATATAACCGAGTTGGCTCTTTTGAGCAAATTTGCTCATCAACAGTAAGTGTCTTGTTTTAATCTTAAGGCATCATTTGTATTTATATTTCCCAACCCTACACATTTTTCTAATTACTGTATTTCATTTGATGGATACACTTCTTAAAAACAATTTTCGATTTCTACTAGCTACTCGTTTTTTTTTTGACTGCTTTCACTTGTAACCCTAACCCTGCCCGGTCCACCTCTGTCAGTCTAAGATAAGATAAACCTTTATTAGTCCCACAACGGGGAAATTGCAGTGTTACAGCAGCAAAGAGCACACAGATCAATATAACAGAATAAAATTGCAAAAATAAATGTTAATCTGTTCTAGGGTATTACACCATAATATAAATATTACACTATACAGGAAATAAAATATCATAATTATTATTATATTATAATAAGTATTGTACTATACTAAAGGAATATATTATAGTACAGTATACAATATACTGGACATATTGCACTATAATAGAAATATAGAAATATTACAGTATACAATAATACAGTAAACAATATAAAATAATATATACACTAAGAAATAAACAAGTAACAATGTTCATTGAATTATATTAAATTAAATGTGCAGTTTGAAATGTGGACATGTTGCATATTATACTGTCCTACAGTGTGTGTGTGTGTGTGTGTGTGTGTGTGTGTGTGTGTTACTAGTAGTGCTGGTTGTAGAGTCTGACTGCTGCAGGAAGGAAAGGTCGGCGATGTCGCTCCTTCACACACTTGGGTTGAAGGAGCCTGTCGCTGAAGGAGCTCTCCAATGAAGAGACGGTGTCCTGCATGGGTTGGGAGATATTGTCCCGGAGAGATGACAGCTTGGCCATCATTCTCCTGTCTCTCACCTCCTGCACTGCGTCCAGAGTTAATCCCAGGGCCGAGCTGGCCTTCCTGATCAGTTTGTCCAGTTTCCTCCTGTCAGTCTAAATATATTAATCGACCTCACAAGCACCTGCAAAAGATCCACCAACTTCCCGTATGTATTTGAATTGTGGTCCCTGGGTGGTTTTTGTGTGTTTGTGAGGAAGCTCCAGATCTATAGCAGAACACTATTACTTATTCAGATGTACAGCTCTGGAATAAGATAGGGCCCTGCAATTTTATTTTATTTTTTTTACATTAAAAGGGACATTTGTAGAATCTGAAATTTTAGTAATCTCTTGGTCAGATGACTTGCATTTCTTCCATTCCTTGGTCAGAAATGCTATATTTATTAACTACTGCTCATCCTCCAGGCAGCTTTTTGTAGGTATAGCTTTGAATATGCATGAGTCCGAAAGCAAATAGACATAACGAAAACACTGCAACACATTCTAACAGACCAATGTTAAATTTATTAAAGCATTCCTCTACATTTTCAGGAGCCTATGGCTAAACTTTACATCCAAAAGGCCAAGGATAAATCCGTTGCTAGGGAACAAGTACTCGTAAGGGCTTCAAATCGCACACCATCAATTGATGAAGTGGATGATGCTTTAATTGAATAGAGCATCAGGACGGCGATGGAGGCGAGGTCACATGATACTTCCACTGCATCCTCTGCTGCCACTGTGTCACAACTTTCGACCCCCAAGTGTAGTCTCCCCACTGCAAGTGAGGCTTCCTGTAACCAAGACACCCCAAATATGCCGCTTCCTTCTCCTTCAGCCAGCGAGGCGACCTGTGATACACAGGATGAAACAGAAGATGATTCAAAAGAGGACGAGGAGGAAGGGAGACATTTTTTTCCAAAAGTGGTCAAGGAAAGGAGTAGAGCGCCCCGTCCTGCAAAGACAGATGAGAGTTGTCATCAGTTTTGATGCTTCCACGCATACTACAATCTGTCATGCAAAAGGAGAAAAATATATCTATCTTTTTTAGAAACGGAAGGAGAGTTCATCTGAAGAGTATAGGACACAGGATTCAGACTCAGCAGTTCAAAACGTTGACCTTATTTTCCTAAGGAACCATGGCAGGGTCTGTGAGTACGTACCAAATTTGAAGGATTTTCAACATCTGTTAGAGTAGAAAACATGATATAATTTGTATTTTTGACTCACAAGTTTTGTAGTGCACCTCTAAGCAAAAGGGTTTAAACCAACAATAATAATAATATTATGTGCTTTCTATCATGACAAATTTTTTATTCTTCCTTTCACTTTTCTGAAAACGGATGGAGAGCTCATCCGATGAGGATGGGACACAGTTTTGGAAACCCACACAGGATGAATCAGACGAGGAGGAGGAACATGGGAGTCAAAGTCTTCCAAAAGTGGTCAAGAAAAAGAGAGTAGAGTGCCCCGTCCTGCAAATACAGGTGGAGAGTTGTCAACAGTTTTGGAGCTTCCACGTATACTAAAATCTGTGTGGTCAGAAATGCTGTAATTATTTAGTGCTGTTCATCCTCAGGACAAAACTTTGTAGGCAAAGCTATGACTATTCAGTGATGTGATGCTGAAAGTAAAGTAATACATATTGATAACACTGGAGCTTATTCAAACAGAGTTAAATGTTTAATTTTATAAAGCATGCCTCTACATTCTCAGAAACTTAACATCCAAAA
Source organism: Lophius americanus (assembly GCA_037951165.1). Taxonomy (NCBI): domain Eukaryota; kingdom Metazoa; phylum Chordata; class Actinopteri; order Lophiiformes; family Lophiidae; genus Lophius; species Lophius americanus. The sequence continues at coordinate 302,426 of JBBDHG010000491.1, forward strand.
GGCCAAGGATAGATACATTGTTAGGGAACTAGCACTCTTAAGGGCTTCAAAACTCACACCACCAATGATCTAACAACTTGATGAACTGGCTGATGCAGCAGTTGAAGAGGGTACCAGGAGGGCGATATAGGCGAGGTCACAAGCTGCTTCCACTGTATCCTCTCTGTCACAACTTTTGACTTCCATGACTAGTGTTCCCACCTTTTGACCAAGACACACCAAATATGCAGCCTCCTCTTCCTTCTGCCAGCGAGGCTTCCTGTGACACACAAGATGAAACAGAAGATGATTCAAAAGAGGAGGAGGAACAAAGGAGGAAAATTGTTAGGTTTAGGGGTTAGTGTAGGGTGTCTTCTAAGTACCTAAGGTACTTTGTGGGGAGTGTTGGGCATTTTTTGAAGGTGGTGTACTCCCAATCTGCCATATAGATATTTACATAGACCGGGGCAAATCGTTTTCCCCTCGCCGTACCTTTGATCGGGAGGTAGAATTTACCATTGAAATCGTAGTCATTTCGTTTGAGGCTGAGATGGAGGAGTCTGAGAATGTGGTTGTCTGGTCGACTTCCTATCGGGTTGTTTTCCAGTGCTTTGTGTATGTTGGTATAGAGGCTTGCCACGTCCATTGAAAATAAAAGACTTGGTTCCCGTAGGTGTCATTTTTGGACCCGATCCAAGAAATCCTGTGTGTTTTTGTGATAGCTGGGGTGTTGGTTGGAAAAAGGGCTGTGGAACGAGGTGAGGTTCTCAGCTATCCTGTAGCTTTTGCTGTCACAATCAGAGACAATGGGTCCTCCAGGCGGGAGGGTTAGGGTGAGGGATTGTCCGGGATTGTCCATTTTTGCGGGGGTTTGTGTATTCCGGTAGTAAATATAATCGTCTTGGTTTCGGTTCCGGTTTACCCATCAGTTAAGTTATTTGTCTGTAATGTGTTTTGTTTTTTTCAGCTTTTCGAGGATTCCCTCAAGGTCCTGTGCCGTTTTTTGGATAATTGGCTTTTCCAAAGGTAAGTAATATTTCTTGTCTCCCAGTTGTCGGAGTGCTTCATGTTCATAATCAATTCTATCTATAAACACTTGGTTAGGGGTTGGGTTAGGTTAGGGTTTGATGAGACTTGAAGTGCCACGGTTGTGGGTCCGTTGCACTGGCATCAGGGGTCTGGCCAAAGTCGTCATTCCCATAGGGTTAGGGTTAGGGTTAGTTAGGGTTAGGGTTAGGGGTTAGGGTTAGGGTTAGGTAAAGATTAAAACGTGGCATCCTGTGAGGATGCCACGAGGTGCACGGGCACACGAGAACCGGCTGGGTGTGTTCACTTTAAAAGCTTTACTAAAAAACCCCTTTACTAAAAAACATTTTGTGTTCTGGAACCACAGCTCTGGAGGGGAAAAGGAGAGAGAGAGAGATGTTAGGGCTCCCACAATCACTCTTATTAAAACATATTCTAAAAAAAATTTATTCTAAAAAATGGAGAAGGTGGGTAAGCGGCGAGGAGATCACTCTCTATTCATTTCTTTAAATGCCTATGGCCCCCTACACCTGGGCCCCACTACATATACATATATATATATCTATATATATATATATACATATATATACATATATACACATATACATACACATGGAGACAGACCCACACACACATATATACATATTTACATATAAAACTATGAATAAATAAAACATTTAAAACAAGGAAATTAAGACACCACACACTTAAAATTAATATAAATTAAGATAACACACATAATTAAAATTAAATTAGAATTAAGTATAAAACAAGTATAAATTAAGACCACACACACTCTTTTAAAATTCATAAAATATTAAAATCATTAAATAAAATAAATATTATAAATATTAACTTAAGGGGAGTGGGTCCCGTGCAGGGGGCTTTGCCCACCGCTTACCCCCAGTGCTCCAGTGTGTGACCTAGGATCCAAGGGCCTCCCCTGTTTGAGGCGATGCTCTCCAGAGGGGCACCCCCTCCCTACCTCCCCCATGTGGGAGAGGCAAAGTGACCAGTTTCATGTCATTTGCCCTGTCCTATTAAAGTGCTTGAATAAGTGCTTAAAAACATGCAATTAAATTTATAACATAAAAAGGGTTAGGGTTAGGGGGTAGGGGTTAGGGTTAGGGGTTAGGGTTAGGGGTTAGGGTTAGGGGTAGGGTTAGGGGTAGGGGTAGGGTTAGGTTTGAATGAAGGTTATCACGACGAATCCCCCCGCCTGGTCCGACGACCCAGCAGTTGAATGGGGAAACGAAGGCAGTGCACTGGCCGGCGCCCGTCTTTAGAGTTGGTTTGAATGAAATGCCGACGAATCCCCCCGCCTAGTCCAAAGACCCAGCAGTTAAATAATAATAATAATAATAATACATTTAATCTATAATGGGGGAAACGAAGGCAATGCACTGGCCGGCGCCCGTCTTTAAAGGTTCTCCCTGACCTGTATCACCCCCTTCCTTGTGAAGGTCTATACCTGAGTTAATCTCTTTGGTCCTCTTCTTTTTTTTCTTTCAAAGTTTTTTCCTGGTTGGGGTTAGAGACCCTTAGGTGTGGGTTATGTTTCCCTCTTGGG
>JBBDHG010000491.1:310000-342500 GCA_037951165.1 Lophius americanus
CATATTCTTTTAAAACGGATCAGCTGAGACTTGATCAGACCTCTGTAGGTGTGCTTTGGATGATAACTGGATTTGTGTAAAAGCGCATGTCTGTCGGTTTCTTTAAAATGCACTTTTGTTGCCAGTTGCTTGCTGTTGTCCATGGATTCCCTAAAAAAAACCCGGGTGTCTAAGAACTCAATTGACCTAGATTGCAGGTTATATTTTAATTTTATTTTGTTGTGGTGCAAATTTAAGATGCTAAAGAAATTCTTGAAATCTGCTTCTGTTTTGTCCCACAGGCCAAAGATGTCGTCCAGGTAACGGACATACAACAGCGGTTTATCCTCACATTTGGCCAGAGCAGTCTCCTCCCACAGCGCCAGGTAGATGTCCGCATAAGAGGGGGAGTATTTCCTCCCCATCGCGCATCCACACATTTGGAGAAAATGTTTGCTGTCAAATTGAAAGTCATTTCTGGTCAGGGTAAGTTCTAGTAGTTGTAGTAGTTCGTTGTCAGGTCTTGAAGGGTCTGGGTATTTCCGGAAGGTGTGTTTGATGGCGGCAAGTCCGAGTGGGGTTTCAATGTTGGTGTATAGGGAGTCAATGTCTATTGTGAAGAGGAGGGTGTGTCTGGGTACTGTCCACTGTTTGATTTTATTGACAAAGGTGTATGTGTCCTTAATATAGCTAGGGTGTCGGTTGGATAGTGGGTTGAGGTAATAGTCAATGTATTCAGCTATGCGGTATGTTTCTGATCCGCAGTCGCTTACTATTGGTCTGCCGACCGGAACTACAGCAGGGACCGTCCACGTGTCAGGCGGCTTGTGGATCTTCGGGAGCAGGTAGAAGAGGCGAGGTCTGGGTTCATCCGGGCCGTCCAGGTAAGTTCTCTGTTTAGCATTTATATATTTGTTTTTGTATAGTGTCTGTACTATTTGTCTGATTAGTGTTTGTGTTTCTATCTGCATGGATTGTGTGAGTGGTTTGTAATATGTCTTATTGTTTAGCTGTCTGTTTACTTCAAGTATGTAGTTGTTTCTATCCTGTATAACTATTTGTCCCCCTTTGTCTGCGGGTTTGATTATGATGTTTTTGTTTGTTCCTAGTGATTTCAGAATTTGTTTTTGTTCCTGGGATATATTTTGTTTTCTGTCCAGAAGGGGGCGCCAACGGGTGAGTGCTTGTAAATTTGAGTGTATTAGCTGGTTTAATTGTAAAGAAATGGTGTCTGAGTGGGGTTCCCATCTGGACGGTCCGGTGAAGGGAAGAGGCTCTCGCCTCTCCGCTGCCCCAAAGTGGTCCAAGAGTTTAAGCCTCCTGTGGAAGTTGTGGAGGTCCCTCCTGAGCTCCGGCCTGGTTGGAGGGTCTGGAGTGGGGATGAATGTCAGTCCTTTCTCAAGTAAGTCCTGTTGCGAAGGGGTGAGGGAGAAGGTGGAACAGAGGTTTGTGATATTGGATGAGTGGGGAGTTGCAGTGAGACAGTTCTCCCCACTCACAAGTTTAACTGCTGTTTCCAATAGTTGAAGATGGTCGTCGCTGTCTGTTTGGTCCAGTCTGCTCTGTCTTTAGTTGTCGTCTGGAAAAGGAGTGAGTTGATTTCTGGTAGGTAATTACATTTTGTCATTATTGTGTTGTTAAGTCTAGTGATGAGGTCCTGTTTCTTTTTGTCCAGTCTGGTTGAGTAGTTAATGATGGGGATGTAAAGGGTGGCGTTGGGAAAGGTGGTTTTGGCTGTCCTCATGGTCTGCTGTAATTGTTTGGTGGTCGTGGTCGGTTCTTGTTCCTGCAGGCAGTTGTTGAGTCCTGCTGAAACAATAACCTGTCTGACGTCCGGGTGTGGAGTGAGTTTTTTCAGTATCGTATGGAAATGATGGAAAGTCGCTCCGGGGAAACTGTCTACTTGGATCTGTGGGTCGGTGAAGGGTGGAATGCGCGATAGGTTGGCATCCCCCAAGAACAGGATGTGTTTGTTGACTTGTAGTGACCAGTCTTGTATTTTGCGGAAGGTATAGGGGTGGAAGTGGGGTTCCGGTCGACCTGTGGAAACGGGGGCTGCTGCTAGGTCACCGCTATAGTTAGAAGTGGAGGATTCAGATGGTTTGGATGGTGTATGCATTACGCTTCTCATCACTTGATCCATCATCATGATGTTATCCTCCACTTCAGTAGATTTGTTTGTGGTGCTGATTGAATTAGCATGCCGCCCCGGCTCCATCTGCTGGTCGAACGGAGGGGTACCTGGAGGGGGGGAGGATGAGATGGAGTTACTACAAGGGAGAGCAACATTACTAAAAACCGTTTGCTGTATTGCTATGGGGGTGGTATCCGTTGGGGTGTTGGGTGGATGGTCCGGGCTGTCAGGAAGGCGGTGAAGCATAACTCTGACCTGGCGCCGCGGGTTACGCTTAGGAAGAGGGATTGGAGACTGCTGGGTGGGACTGGTGATTTTTACCACCGCTGCATCCTGTTCCGTCACCTGAATGGACAAAGGGGAGCCCGAGGGTTTTTCCCTCGGTCCAGCTGTGTGGCCTATAGGGGGAAAGTCAACAGGGGAGACCCGAGGAGGGGGAGCAACCTCCTCCAGTTCAGGGCCTAGGGTTAGGAGGTCCCTCAGTGTTTTGATGGAGGAGGACGTTAACCTCTTCTGGTACCTCGCTCTCCCCCACTGGAGCGCTTTGTCAAATGCTGCCGGGTTAAAATCGGGTAGGTTCTCCAGCTCGGCAGCAATCACCCGGTCGTAATGTTCTCTCAGTATGATCATATTGTGATGCATCCATTGGTTGGTATTGTCGCGGACCTTGTCCGCTGTTATGGAGTTGGGTGAGGAGGGTTTGATGAACGAGGTGAGTTTATTCACCTTCCTCATCATCCCCTGTGGGTAAGTGCCTTGGTTGAATGTGTTATTTAGTATTTCTGAGTGATGGGTAGCCTGCAATAATTTAAAATATCTTTTTGTATGTAGGTGGGTGTCTGCTTGGCATTGAAAAGGTAGGTTATTGGTTTTGGGGTGAGGAGGGGAGGGATGATGGTAAGTATCCCCTCCCAACTCCTCCCCTGAGAGAGGTGTGAACCGGTTGTGTAGAGAGATTGACATGGTGATTGCTGCGGAGACTGGAGCACCTGACAGGGTCCAATCAAAAAACAGCTGATATTTAGAATTATTTCCAGTTGGCCTAAAAACCACTAATGGGATAAAAAATAAACCATAAAAGAAATAAAAATGATTGTTTTTTTAAAAAAATATTTTTTGTTTTTTTAAAAAAAATATTTTTTTAAAAAAAAGCATAGCAATAAAATTAGTTTTCAAATGACAATCTTAAAATTTGTATCAAGCTAAAAAGGAACTAAAAGGAAATTTAATATGTTTTAAAAGATCCGGTGGATTTCTAAAAGAGTATACATTTCAAATAATCCACAAAACCTTTTACTAAAACAAATCTTGTAAGGCCAAATCTGAAAACATTAAGGGTTAGGGTAAAAGTTTTAAAAGAAATGCAGCAGTGTCAAGGATGGGAGAAGGGATGAGTTCTCTGTAATAAAATAAATAAATAAATAAATAATTGGTTCCTGGTTAACCACAATCAAAGCAAGTTAAAAACAAGGGATAAGATGAGGGATAAGAGGGTTAAAAAACACTCAGCTTTCTGTGCGCTGTTCCGGTAAAAGCCTAATAAAAAGCATGCTAAAAAGGCATAATGCTTAAAATACACAGTTGGATAAACAATTTCAAAACTTACAGGTTTAAAATGAGGCCTGTGGGTGAAACAGGCCTCCTCTCCTAGGAGAGGGAAGATGGGAGAAGATGGCCTTTTTGGGCCTTGTCCTCCCTCTGGACCTACCCAGTGTCTTAAAATGTTCTGTTCACCAAAGGGTTGACAGGTGGGTTTAGTGGTGAGCAGATTTTAGTTCCTCTTCCGTGTGCACACGCTTCTTTCCTTATGGATGGTTCTACTCACCACCTTCCAGCACCTGCTGTAGGCCTCTGTGTGTGTTTGTCCCAGAATGATGGTAGTCCTTCCTTCCTTGGAGAATGTTTGTTGCTAAAACCTGTTATTAAAAAATGGCATCCAACCATAAATTATAAAAAAACTCTTTCTAAAAAAACTTTAAAACTTGTTTAAAAGGCATACTCTTATGCTTTCAGCTTCACAGGTGAGTATTTAAAAGGTTTAAAAAGCGGAGAGGGTCTCAACGTTTCGCCATCACTGGCTTCATCAGGAGTATGGGTGGGGCTGCCTCGGGCCTTGGAAATATGGATTCTCGGTCGGAGGCGGAGCCTGACCTGGCACCAGTTGATTGGTCCATGGGGGATCTAGGTCTGTCGCTATGTTCCTCCCAGGTCTGTCTTACAGGTGTCAGTTCCTTTTCACTTTGCGAGGCAACCCCCAGACCCAGGGGTAGGAGAAGAGTGGGGAAGGGGGGATCCCTCTTGGTAAATGTTCTAAAAGAATGAAGTTACCAGAAACCGTTTCATAACATGTACAATAAAAACAATAAAGAAAAAAATATTATCAATAAAAACCAGGAACCAAGAAAAATAAGAAAAGGGGGAAATGACAGAATAAAAATATGGTTGTCTTTGGAGTCTGTCTTTTTGTTTCCATTCCTTTCTGTACACACAAGTATATCCATAAGCCCATACACATACATATACACACACATATACAACATATATCCATATATATATACATATATATATATATATACCCATACATACACATGAATACACACACATATATATACATACATCCCCATGTACACATCCACATATATCCACTCTCACATTCCGACCATAACCCACCTGTGTATTCACCCCTAAGGAGTAGATAGGGGTGAGGTGGTTGGGGTTAGGTTCCAGTTTCTGGAGAGGTTAAGGTGGGGATAAAGTACATGGTCGGGCACCTGATAAGGTAAGTGGTTGAGATCAGGACTTATATATGGGTGGGTCCGTGGTGGCGTGGATGGTTGAGGTAAGGATAATTAAACCGATGGGGTGAATGGTTGAAATGAGGAGACCCCTGGGTGGATATGTAATGAGGTAATTGTTTCCACTAAGGATGGGGTTAAGAGGTGGCTTATTTGGTCTGGGAGATCGGATCGGCACAGGTGAAGTCGTATGTTTTGGTATTTGGAGTGGGGTTTGGGTCTGCGTGGCACAGGCGAGGTTAGGTAAAGATTAAAACGTGGCATCCTGTGAGGATGCCACGAGGTGCACGGGCACACGAGGACCGGCTGGGTGTGTTCACTTTAAAAGCTTTACTAAAAAACCCCTTTACTAAAAAACATTTTGTGTTCTGGAACCACAGCTCTGGAGGGGAAAAGGAGAGAGAGAGAGATGTTAGGGCTCCCACAATCACTCTTATTAAAACATATTCTAAAAAAAATTTTATTCTAAAAAATGGAGAAGGTGGGTAAGCGGCGAGGAGATCACTCTCTATTCATTTCTTTAAATGCCTATGGCCCCCTACACCTGGGCCCCACTACATATACATATATATATATCCACATATATATACACATATATATACATATATACACATATACATACACATGGAGACAGACCCACACACACATATATACATATTTACATATAAAACTATGAATAAATAAAACATTTAAAACAAGGAAATTAAGACACCACACACTTAAAATTAATATAAATTAAGATAACACACATAATTAAAATTAAATTAGAATTAAGTATAAAACAAGTATAAATTAAGACCACACACACTCTTTTAAAATTCATAAAATATTAAAATCATTAAATAAAATAAAATAAATATTATAAATATTAACTTAAGGGGAGTGGGTCCCGTGCAGGGGGCTTTGCCCACCGCTTACCCCCAGTGCTCCAGTGTGTGACCTAGGATCCAAGGGCCTCCCCTGTTTGAGGCGATGCTCTCCAGAGGGGCACCCCCTCCCTACCTCCCCCATGTGGGAGAGGCAAAGTGACCAGTTTCATGTCATTTGCCCTGTCCTATTAAAGTGCTTGAATAAGTGCTTAAAAACATGCAATTAAATTTATAACATAAAAACAACATTCCATAAAAGATGGATAGATAAAAACATGCATAAAAATGATTTCATTTGGATTATAGGACAGGGAAAAGAGGACAGTGTGTATGGCACTTCTCTCTCTTTTTTTGTGGGTTGGTTAGGGAGAGGGAGAGTAAGGGGCAAGTCCCCCGAGGGAGGCCGGTTAGCTCCTAAAAAAACCTTACTAAAAGCGAGACCGCGGGAGCCCCAGCTGTTAAAAATATGGCCTCTGTGCATCTTGTTTATTTTTAAAAAAAAGGTGTTTCTTTTTTTAAAAAAACGGACACGCTAAAATTTTTCGTTAAGGCCATATGGATCTATTGTTTTTAGTAATCTCATCCACTTCCTCTCTCCAGTCCGTCGCTGAGCCGTGGTCCAGTTTGTATTGGACTCCAGGCCCAAGCTCTGGAGGTTGTGTGGGCCGTGGAGTTTAAAATGGGAGTATAAAATATTTGTTCCCTGTCCCCTTTCCATCATGTATTTGTGTTGTTTGATTCGAATTCTGATGGAATTTCTGGTTTCCCCGATGTACAGTCTGTGGCAGGCTCGACATCTAATGGCGTAAACGGCATTGATGGTACTTGGTCGGAGTGTCTGCCACAGACTGGAGCCCACCCCCCCGTACCTGTTAAAAATGTAAGGTAAGTGGATAAAATCAATCTCAGCCGAACGAAGCGCTTCCTTTCTGGACTCATCATTATTGAACGCAGAGTGCACTAAACTGTCTCTGAGGTTCTTGTTCCGCCTGTAAGCGGAGATCATACGGCACCCCCGTAGAGCATCGCAAGCGCTTCTCGCCCCCTCTAGGTTAGATTTTATTAATGATATTAGTGTATTAACACTTTGTGAATATGTTATTACTAGGGGGACGAGAGCTTGTTGGTTGTGGGGCGCCGGTGAGTTGTTGCTCCCTCTTTGGAAGGTGCCGTTGACCTCCGCTTTGATGCTCCTAAGGAAGCGCCTCGAGTATCCCCGCGGCCTCAGTGCACCGAAGAGAACTCCAGTCGCCTCCTCCACATCCTCGGGGTAAGTGCATATTCTTTTAAAACGGATCAGCTGAGACTTGATCAGACCTCTGTAGGTGTGCTTTGGATGATAACTGGATTTGTGTAAAAGCGCATGTCTGTCGGTTTCTTTAAAATGCACTTTTGTTGCCAGTTGCTTGCTGTTGTCCATGGATTCCCTAAAAAAAACCCGGGTGTCTAAGAACTCAATTGACCTAGATTGCAGGTTATATTTTAATTTTATTTTGTTGTGGTGCAAATTTAAGATGCTAAAGAAATTCTTGAAATCTGCTTCTGTTTTGTCCCACAGGCCAAAGATGTCGTCCAGGTAACGGACATACAACAGCGGTTTATCCTCACATTTGGCCAGAGCAGTCTCCTCCCACAGCGCCAGGTAGATGTCCGCATAAGAGGGGGAGTATTTCCTCCCCATCGCGCATCCACACATTTGGAGAAAATGTTTGCTGTCAAATTGAAAGTCATTTCTGGTCAGGGTAAGTTCTAGTAGTTGTAGTAGTTCGTTGTCAGGTCTTGAAGGGTCTGGGTATTTCCGGAAGGTGTGTTTGATGGCGGCAAGTCCGAGTGGGGTTTCAATGTTGGTGTATAGGGAGTCAATGTCTATTGTGAAGAGGAGGGTGTGTCTGGGTACTGTCCACTGTTTGATTTTATTGACAAAGGTGTATGTGTCCTTAATATAGCTAGGGTGTCGGTTGGATAGTGGGTTGAGGTAATAGTCAATGTATTCAGCTATGCGGTATGTTTCTGATCCGCAGTCGCTTACTATTGGTCTGCCGACCGGAACTACAGCAGGGACCGTCCACGTGTCAGGCGGCTTGTGGATCTTCGGGAGCAGGTAGAAGAGGCGAGGTCTGGGTTCATCCGGGCCGTCCAGGTAAGTTCTCTGTTTAGCATTTATATATTTGTTTTTGTATAGTGTCTGTACTATTTGTCTGATTAGTGTTTGTGTTTCTATCTGCATGGATTGTGTGAGTGGTTTGTAATATGTCTTATTGTTTAGCTGTCTGTTTACTTCAAGTATGTAGTTGTTTCTATCCTGTATAACTATTTGTCCCCCTTTGTCTGCGGGTTTGATTATGATGTTTTTGTTTGTTCCTAGTGATTTCAGAATTTGTTTTTGTTCCTGGGATATATTTTGTTTTCTGTCCAGAAGGGGGCGCCAACGGGTGAGTGCTTGTAAATTTGAGTGTATTAACTGGTTTAATTGTAAAGAAATGGTGTCTGAGTGGGGTTCCCATCTGGACGGTCCGGTGAAGGGAAGAGGCTCTCGCCTCTCCGCTGCCCCAAAGTGGTCCAAGAGTTTAAGCCTCCTGTGGAAGTTGTGGAGGTCCCTCCTGAGCTCCGGCCTGGTTGGAGGGTCTGGAGTGGGGATGAATGTCAGTCCTTTCTCAAGTAAGTCCTGTTGCGAAGGGGTGAGGGAGAAGGTGGAACAGAGGTTTGTGATATTGGATGAGTGGGGAGTTGCAGTGAGACAGTTCTCCCCACTCACAAGTTTAACTGCTGTTTCCAATAGTTGAAGATGGTCGTCGCTGTCTGTTTGGTCCAGTCTGCTCTGTCTTTAGTTGTCGTCTGGAAAAGGAGTGAGTTGATTTCTGGTAGGTAATTACATTTTGTCATTATTGTGTTGTTAAGTCTAGTGATGAGGTCCTGTTTCTTTTTGTCCAGTCTGGTTGAGTAGTTAATGATGGGGATGTAAAGGGTGGCGTTGGGAAAGGTGGTTTTGGCTGTCCTCATGGTCTGCTGTAATTGTTTGGTGGTCGTGGTCGGTTCTTGTTCCTGCAGGCAGTTGTTGAGTCCTGCTGAAACAATAACCTGTCTGACGTCCGGGTGTGGAGTGAGTTTTTTCAGTATCGTATGGAAATGATGGAAAGTCGCTCCGGGGAAATTGTCTACTTGGATCTGTGGGTCGGTGAAGGGTGGAATGCGCGATAGGTTGGCATCCCCCAAGAACAGGATGTGTTTGTTGACTTGTAGTGACCAGTCTTGTATTTTGCGGAAGGTATAGGGGTGGAAGTGGGGTTCCGGTCGACCTGTGGAAACGGGGGCTGCTGCTAGGTCACCGCTATAGTTAGAAGTGGAGGATTCAGATGGTTTGGATGGTGTATGCATTACGCTTCTCATCACTTGATCCATCATCATGATGTTATCCTCCACTTCAGTAGATTTGTTTGTGGTGCTGATTGAATTAGCATGCCGCCCCGGCTCCATCTGCTGGTCGAACGGAGGGGTACCTGGAGGGGGGGAGGATGAGATGGAGTTACTACAAGGGAGAGCAACATTACTAAAAACCGTTTGCTGTATTGCTATGGGGGTGGTATCCGTTGGGGTGTTGGGTGGATGGTCCGGGCTGTCAGGAAGGCGGTGAAGCATAACTCTGACCTGGCGCCGCGGGTTACGCTTAGGAAGAGGGATTGGAGACTGCTGGGTGGGACTGGTGATTTTTACCACCGCTGCATCCTGTTCCGTCACCTGAATGGACAAAGGGGAGCCCGAGGGTTTTTCCCTCGGTCCAGCTGTGTGGCCTATAGGGGGAAAGTCAACAGGGGAGACCCGAGGAGGGGGAGCAACCTCCTCCAGTTCAGGGCCTAGGGTTAGGAGGTCCCTCAGTGTTTTGATGGAGGAGGACGTTAACCTCTTCTGGTACCTCGCTCTCCCCCACTGGAGCGCTTTGTCAAATGCTGCCGGGTTAAAATCGGGTAGGTTCTCCAGCTCGGCAGCAATCACCCGGTCGTAATGTTCTCTCAGTATGATCATATTGTGATGCATCCATTGGTTGGTATTGTCGCGGACCTTGTCCGCTGTTATGGAGTTGGGTGAGGAGGGTTTGATGAACGAGGTGAGTTTATTCACCTTCCTCATCATCCCCTGTGGGTAAGTGCCTTGGTTGAATGTGTTATTTAGTATTTCTGAGTGATGGGTAGCCTGCAATAATTTAAAATATCTTTTTGTATGTAGGTGGGTGTCTGCTTGGCATTGAAAAGGTAGGTTATTGGTTTTGGGGTGAGGAGGGGAGGGATGATGGTAAGTATCCCCTCCCAACTCCTCCCCTGAGAGAGGTGTGAACCGGTTGTGTAGAGAGATTGACATGGTGATTGCTGCGGAGACTGGAGCACCTGACAGGGTCCAATCAAAAAACAGCTGATATTTAGAATTATTTCCAGTTGGCCTAAAAACCACTAATGGGATAAAAAATAAACCATAAAAGAAATAAAAATGATTGTTTTTTTAAAAAAATATTTTTTGTTTTTTTAAAAAAAATATTTTTTTAAAAAAAAGCATAGCAATAAAATTAGTTTTCAAATGACAATCTTAAAATTTGTATCAAGCTAAAAAGGAACTAAAAGGAAATTTAATATGTTTTAAAAGATCCGGTGGATTTCTAAAAGAGTATACATTTCAAATAATCCACAAAACCTTTTACTAAAACAAATCTTGTAAGGCCAAATCTGAAAACATTAAGGGTTAGGGTAAAAGTTTTAAAAGAAATGCAGCAGTGTCAAGGATGGGAGAAGGGATGAGTTCTCTGTAATAAAATAAATAAATAAATAAATAATTGGTTCCTGGTTAACCACAATCAAAGCAAGTTAAAAACAAGGGATAAGATGAGGGATAAGAGGGTTAAAAAACACTCAGCTTTCTGTGCGCTGTTCCGGTAAAAGCCTAATAAAAAGCATGCTAAAAAGGCATAATGCTTAAAATACACAGTTGGATAAACAATTTCAAAACTTACAGGTTTAAAATGAGGCCTGTGGGTGAAACAGGCCTCCTCTCCTAGGAGAGGGAAGATGGGAGAAGATGGCCTTTTTGGGCCTTGTCCTCCCTCTGGACCTACCCAGTGTCTTAAAATGTTCTGTTCACCAAAGGGTTGACAGGTGGGTTTAGTGGTGAGCAGATTTTAGTTCCTCTTCCGTGTGCACACGCTTCTTTCCTTATGGATGGTTCTACTCACCACCTTCCAGCACCTGCTGTAGGCCTCTGTGTGTGTTTGTCCCAGAATGATGGTAGTCCTTCCTTCCTTGGAGAATGTTTGTTGCTAAAACCTGTTATTAAAAAATGGCATCCAACCATAAATTATAAAAAAACTCTTTCTAAAAAAACTTTAAAACTTGTTTAAAAGGCATACTCTTATGCTTTCAGCTTCACAGGTGAGTATTTAAAAGGTTTAAAAAGCGGAGAGGGTCTCAACGTTTCGCCATCACTGGCTTCATCAGGAGTATGGGTGGGGCTGCCTCGGGCCTTGGAAATATGGATTCTCGGTCGGAGGCGGAGCCTGACCTGGCACCAGTTGATTGGTCCATGGGGGATCTAGGTCTGTCGCTATGTTCCTCCCAGGTCTGTCTTACAGGTGTCAGTTCCTTTTCACTTTGCGAGGCAACCCCCAGACCCAGGGGTAGGAGAAGAGTGGGGAAGGGGGGATCCCTCTTGGTAAATGTTCTAAAAGAATGAAGTTACCAGAAACCGTTTCATAACATGTACAATAAAAACAATAAAGAAAAAAATATTATCAATAAAAACCAGGAACCAAGAAAAATAAGAAAAGGGGGAAATGACAGAATAAAAATATGGTTGTCTTTGGAGTCTGTCTTTTTGTTTCCATTCCTTTCTGTACACACAAGTATATCCATAAGCCCATACACATACATATACACACACATATACAACATATATCCATATATATATACATATATATATATATATACCCATACATACACATGAATACACACACATATATATACATACATCCCCATGTACACATCCACATATATCCACTCTCACATTCCGACCATAACCCACCTGTGTATTCACCCCTAAGGAGTAGATAGGGGTGAGGTGGTTGGGGTTAGGTTCCAGTTTCTGGAGAGGTTAAGGTGGGGATAAAGTACATGGTCGGGCACCTGATAAGGTAAGTGGTTGAGATCAGGACTTATATATGGGTGGGTCCGTGGTGGCGTGGATGGTTGAGGTAAGGATAATTAAACCGATGGGGTGAATGGTTGAAATGAGGAGACCCCTGGGTGGATATGTAATGAGGTAATTGTTTCCACTAAGGATGGGGTTAAGAGGTGGCTTATTTGGTCTGGGAGATCGGATCGGCACAGGTGAAGTCGTATGTTTTGGTATTTGGAGTGGGGTTTGGGTCTGCGTGGCACAGGCGAGGTTAGGTAAAGATTAAAACGTGGCATCCTGTGAGGATGCCACGAGGTGCACGGGCACACGAGGACCGGCTGGGTGTGTTCACTTTAAAAGCTTTACTAAAAAACCCCTTTACTAAAAAACATTTTGTGTTCTGGAACCACAGCTCTGGAGGGGAAAAGGAGAGAGAGAGAGATGTTAGGGCTCCCACAATCACTCTTATTAAAACATATTCTAAAAAAAATTTTATTCTAAAAAATGGAGAAGGTGGGTAAGCGGCGAGGAGATCACTCTCTATTCATTTCTTTAAATGCCTATGGCCCCCTACACCTGGGCCCCACTACATATACATATATATATATCCACATATATATACACATATATATACATATATACACATATACATACACATGGAGACAGACCCACACACACATATATACATATTTACATATAAAACTATGAATAAATAAAACATTTAAAACAAGGAAATTAAGACACCACACACTTAAAATTAATATAAATTAAGATAACACACATAATTAAAATTAAATTAGAATTAAGTATAAAACAAGTATAAATTAAGACCACACACACTCTTTTAAAATTCATAAAATATTAAAATCATTAAATAAAATAAATATTATAAATATTAACTTAAGGGGAGTGGGTCCCGTGCAGGGGGCTTTGCCCACCGCTTACCCCCAGTGCTCCAGTGTGTGACCTAGGATCCAAGGGCCTCCCCTGTTTGAGGCGATGCTCTCCAGAGGGGCACCCCCTCCCTACCTCCCCCATGTGGGAGAGGCAAAGTGACCAGTTTCATGTCATTTGCCCTGTCCTATTAAAGTGCTTGAATCATGCAATTAAATTTATAACATAAAAAGGGTTAGGGTTAGGGGGTAGGGGTTAGGGTTAGGGGTTAGGGTTAGGGGTTAGGGTTAGGGGTAGGGTTAGGGGTAGGGGTAGGGTTAGGTTTGAATGAAGGTTATCACGACGAATCCCCCCGCCTGGTCCGACGACCCAGCAGTTGAATGGGGAAACGAAGGCAGTGCACTGGCCGGCGCCCGTCTTTAGAGTTGGTTTGAATGAAATGCCGACGAATCCCCCCGCCTAGTCCAAAGACCCAGCAGTTAAATAATAATAATAATAATAATACATTTAATCTATAATGGGGGAAACGAAGGCAATGCACTGGCCGGCGCCCGTCTTTAAAGGTTCTCCCTGACCTGTATCACCCCCTTCCTTGTGAAGGTCTATACCTGAGTTAATCTCTTTGGTCCTCTTCTTTTTTTTCTTTCAAAGTTTTTTCCTGGTTGGGGTTAGAGACCCTTAGGTGTGGGTTATGTTTCCCTCTTGGGGATATTAGGCGTTAATCCCACTATTGTTAGGGTAAGAATAACCTCTAGGTGTGGGATAGGTCTGGAGTGAGTATAATTTAATATATATAAAATTTAAAATAAGGTTAAGATTAGGTCCATATCCTCGGAGGTTGGGTTTAGGTGACCCTCTTCGAGTGTCACTAACCTGATACTAGTTTTTTGTCCTATTAACGCGTCGGATTGTTTGTTTTATAAAGTTTCTATTTGAGTTTTTATCTGGCTTTAAGTCGCCCAATCCAGGTTGGATTCAGTGGCTTAAATGTCCTAAATTTCAGGATACATCATCAGCTGTGTACCTCAGGTTCACGGGGTGTTTCGGCCATTCAAAACAGGACACCCTCCCCTGAGGCGGCCCTCCGGGGTGATCAGGTCCCAGAGTGTATCCCGTGACCAATTGTTTTTTATCTTCATTCTAAGAAGCTATTATTCGCCGTGCTATAGTTTTATTATTATTTATTTTTTAATTCCTGTGTTATTCCTATTTTATTTTCTGTATATATTGTTGTTGAGAAAAGCAGTGATGACCTATGTCAAGTTATTATTATTTATTTATAATTGCTGCATGAACCGTTATTCCTGTGTTATAACGAGCTTTAAAACCGGTTTAATACAAATCTAACACTACATTGTCTATGTAGATAAAAACCCATACTCACCACTCCTCCAGGTAGACCGGTTGTTGGCACCGTTAAGTTACTCCGGTCCACCAGGGGGAGCTAGAGACTCTGGTTGGCCAGCTGTGATGAGGTAAGTCCCATCGTAGGTATGTCCCTTGGCCACCAGGGGGCGAGCTTCCTGTGTTCCATACACCGCACAACTACAGGAGGCAGGCATCAGTCTGAGGATCACCTCCAAACTTGCCATAGTCAATCCTTGCACTACCTTCCTCACTCATGGTGTCGTCGAGAAAATTTAATTGCGGTGGTAATTTATATGGAATATCATCCGTTTTCAATAAATGTGTGACCAAATCCTGTTTCTTTGTGATTTTGGAACCTAATTCTTGTTGTTTCACCTCATTTTAATGAGGTCACGGCCGAAAACGGCATTTGTGGGCGTGGCTTCGCCTTTTCAGACGTTTTTCTGTTTATCTCGGTCATTTTTAATTTTTTCCTGGATTATAATACCTTTTTGAAAAGGTCTCTACTGGGCGGATGTTTTGGGGGGGTAAAGGGTGAGAGAGAGAGAGAGAGAGAGAGAGAGAGAGAGAGCCAGAGAGAGAGAGAGAGAGAAAAAGAGAGAGCCAGAGCCAGAGAGAGAGAGAGAGAGAGAGAGAGAAAAAGAGAGAGCCAGAGCCAGAGAGAGAGAGAGAGAGAGAGACAGAGAGAGCCAGAGAGAGAGAGAGAGAGAGAGAGAGAGCCAGAGCCAGAGAGAGAGAGAGAGAGAGAGAGAGAAAAAGAGAGAGCCAGAGCCAGAGAGAGAGAGAGAGAGAGAGAAAAAGAGAGAGCCAGAGCCAGAGAGAGAGAGAGAGAGAGAGACAGAGAGAGAGAGCCAGAGCCAGAGAGAGAGAGAGAGAGAGCCAGAGAGAGAGATAGAGAGAGAGCCAGAGAGAGAGAGAGAGACACAGTGAACTGTGGAAGAAGACAGAGCTAGGGGAGCAAGCCTGGAGGGGCTTAAATCTCCCCCCGCCGGACCGGGCTGACGCTCTGCCCACCCCTACTCCCTTCACCGAAGTGAGGGAAGGACAGGAAGGAGAGAGAGAAAAAAGGTGAGGATTTATTAATTATTTATTAAATAATTTTTAAATATTTTTTCAGAGATTTAGGAGAATGGATGGGTGATACTTGGGTGTTTTAGGAGAGCTCAACATCCGAAGGCTCTGGCGAAGGTTAGGTTTGAATAAAGGTTATCACGACGAATCCCCCCGCCTGGTCCGACGACCCAGCAGTTGAATGGGGAAACGAAGGCAGTGCACTGGCCGGCGCCCGTCTTTAGAGTTCTCCCTGACCTGTATCACCCCCTCCCTTGTGAAGGTCTATACCTGAGTTAATCTCTTTGGTTTTCAAAGTTTTTTTCTTGTTGGGGTTAGAGACCCTTAGGTGTGGATTATGTTTCCCTCTTGGGGATATTAGGCGTTAATTCCACTATGGTTAGGTTAAGAATAACCTCTAGGTGTGGGTTAGGTCTGGAGTGAGTATAATTTAATATATATAATTTAAAATAAGGTTAGGGTTAGGGTTAGGGGTTAGGGTTAGGGTTAGGGGTTAGGGGTTAGGGTTAGGGTTAGGGGTTAGGGGTTAGGGTTAGGGTTAGGGGGTTAGGGGGTTAGGGTTAGGGTTGGGGTTGGGGTTAGGGTTAGGGTTAGGGGGTTAGGGTTAGGGGGTTAGGGTTAGGGTTAGGGTTAGGGGTTAGGGGTTAGGGTTAGGGGTTAGGGTTTGGGTTAGGGTTAGGGGTTAGGGGTTAGGGTTTGGGTTAGGGTTAGGGGTTAGGGTTAGGGTTGGGTTAGGGTTAGGAGTTAGGGAAGTGAACTTTGCCGCCGGGAACCGGCGGCGAAGTTAGTGCACACTCCATCCTGTCCTCGGCCTGGACTGGGTTCACCTTTCATTTAGTCCCTTTGGGTGCACTGTGTCCAAAAGGGACATCCAAAATCTTTCGGCCCGACACCTTTGGGCCCTAGTCCATCCAGGGTTGGACTCTAGGACTGTGGCCTGGACCGATTGCCACCCATGGGCTAAAAAATGTTGGACTAGAGGGGTATGTGTCTCCCTCTGTCTCAACATATTGTGTCTATGTTGGGTGAACCTGATCAAAATTGTGTTCTGGGTTTCACCCACATATTGTACCCCACATTGTTTACATGTGATGAGGTAAACACAGTTTTTGGTGTGAGGACTCCCCCAAGTTTTTGTCCTAAAAAAATTCTTATTGGGTTAGGGTTAGGGTTAGGGTTAGGGGTTAGGGTTAGGGTTAGGTTAGGGTTAGGGTTAGGGTTAGGGGTTAGGGTTAGGGTTAGGGGTTAGGGTTAGGGTTAGGGTTAGGGGTTAGGGTTAGGGTTAGGGTTAGAGGGTTAGGGTTAGGGTTAGGGGGTTAGGGTTAGGGTT
Organism: Lophius americanus; assembly: GCA_037951165.1. NCBI lineage: Eukaryota > Metazoa > Chordata > Actinopteri > Lophiiformes > Lophiidae > Lophius > Lophius americanus. Next base: position 326,594 of record JBBDHG010000491.1, read on the forward strand.
AGGGGTTAGGGGTTAGGGTTAGGGGTTAGGGTTAGGGGTTAGGGTTAGGGTTAGGGTTAGGTAAAGATTAAAACGTGGCATCCTGTGAGGATGCCACGAGGTGCACGGGCACACGAGGACCGGCTGGGTGTGTTCACTTTAAAAGCTTTACTAAAAAACCCCTTTACTAAAAAACATTTTGTGTTCTGGAACCACAGCTCTGGAGGGGAAAAGGAGAGAGAGAGAGATGTTAGGGCTCCCACAATCACTCTTATTAAAACATATTCTAAAAAAAATTTTATTCTAAAAAATGGAGAAGGTGGGTAAGCGGCGAGGAGATCACTCTCTATTCATTTCTTTAAATGCCTATGGCCCCCTACACCTGGGCCCCACTACATATACATATATATATATCCACATATATATACACATATATATACATATATACACATATACATACACATGGAGACAGACCCACACACACATATATACATATTTACATATAAAACTATGAATAAATAAAACATTTAAAACAAGGAAATTAAGACACCACACACTTAAAATTAATATAAATTAAGATAACACACATAATTAAAATTAAATTAGAATTAAGTATAAAACAAGTATAAATTAAGACCACACACACTCTTTTAAAATTCATAAAATATTAAAATCATTAAATAAAATAAAATAAATATTATAAATATTAACTTAAGGGGAGTGGGTCCCGTGCAGGGGGCTTTGCCCACCGCTTACCCCCAGTGCTCCAGTGTGTGACCTAGGATCCAAGGGCCTCCCCTGTTTGAGGCGATGCTCTCCAGAGGGGCACCCCCTCCCTACCTCCCCCATGTGGGAGAGGCAAAGTGACCAGTTTCATGTCATTTGCCCTGTCCTATTAAAGTGCTTGAATAAGTGCTTAAAAACATGCAATTAAATTTATAACATAAAAACAACATTCCATAAAAGATGGATAGATAAAAACATGCATAAAAATGATTTCATTTGGATTATAGGACAGGGAAAAGAGGACAGTGTGTATGGCACTTCTCTCTCTTTTTTTGTGGGTTGGTTAGGGAGAGGGAGAGTAAGGGGCAAGTCCCCCGAGGGAGGCCGGTTAGCTCCTAAAAAAACCTTACTAAAAGCGAGACCGCGGGAGCCCCAGCTGTTAAAAATATGGCCTCTGTGCATCTTGTTTATTTTTAAAAAAAAGGTGTTTCTTTTTTTAAAAAAACGGACACGCTAAAATTTTTCGTTGAGGCCATATGGATCTATTGTTTTTAGTAATCTCATCCACTTCCTCTCTCCAGTCCGTCGCTGAGCCGTGGTCCAGTTTGTATTGGACTCCAGGCCCAAGCTCTGGAGGTTGTGTGGGCCGTGGAGTTTAAAATGGGAGTATAAAATATTTGTTCCCTGTCCCCTTTCCATCATGTATTTGTGTTGTTTGATTCGAATTCTGATGGAATTTCTGGTTTCCCCGATGTACAGTCTGTGGCAGGCTCGACATCTAATGGCGTAAACGGCATTGATGGTACTTGGTCGGAGTGTCTGCCACAGACTGGAGCCCACCCCCCCGTACCTGTTAAAAATGTAAGGTAAGTGGATAAAATCAATCTCAGCCGAACGAAGCGCTTCCTTTCTGGACTCATCATTATTGAACGCAGAGTGCACTAAACTGTCTCTGAGGTTCTTGTTCCGCCTGTAAGCGGAGATCATACGGCACCCCCGTAGAGCATCGCAAGCGCTTCTCGCCCCCTCTAGGTTAGATTTTATTAATGATATTAGTGTATTAACACTTTGTGAATATGTTATTACTAGGGGGACGAGAGCTTGTTGGTTGTGGGGCGCCGGTGAGTTGTTGCTCCCTCTTTGGAAGGTGCCGTTGACCTCCGCTTTGATGCTCCTAAGGAAGCGCCTCGAGTATCCCCGCGGCCTCAGTGCACCGAAGAGAACTCCAGTCGCCTCCTCCACATCCTCGGGGTAAGTGCATATTCTTTTAAAACGGATCAGCTGAGACTTGATCAGACCTCTGTAGGTGTGCTTTGGATGATAACTGGATTTGTGTAAAAGCGCATGTCTGTCGGTTTCTTTAAAATGCACTTTTGTTGCCAGTTGCTTGCTGTTGTCCATGGATTCCCTAAAAAAAACCCGGGTGTCTAAGAACTCAATTGACCTAGATTGCAGGTTATATTTTAATTTTATTTTGTTGTGGTGCAAATTTAAGATGCTAAAGAAATTCTTGAAATCTGCTTCTGTTTTGTCCCACAGGCCAAAGATGTCGTCCAGGTAACGGACATACAACAGCGGTTTATCCTCACATTTGGCCAGAGCAGTCTCCTCCCACAGCGCCAGGTAGATGTCCGCATAAGAGGGGGAGTATTTCCTCCCCATCGCGCATCCACACATTTGGAGAAAATGTTTGCTGTCAAATTGAAAGTCATTTCTGGTCAGGGTAAGTTCTAGTAGTTGTAGTAGTTCGTTGTCAGGTCTTGAAGGGTCTGGGTATTTCCGGAAGGTGTGTTTGATGGCGGCAAGTCCGAGTGGGGTTTCAATGTTGGTGTATAGGGAGTCAATGTCTATTGTGAAGAGGAGGGTGTGTCTGGGTACTGTCCACTGTTTGATTTTATTGACAAAGGTGTATGTGTCCTTAATATAGCTAGGGTGTCGGTTGGATAGTGGGTTGAGGTAATAGTCAATGTATTCAGCTATGCGGTATGTTTCTGATCCGCAGTCGCTTACTATTGGTCTGCCGACCGGAACTACAGCAGGGACCGTCCACGTGTCAGGCGGCTTGTGGATCTTCGGGAGCAGGTAGAAGAGGCGAGGTCTGGGTTCATCCGGGCCGTCCAGGTAAGTTCTCTGTTTAGCATTTATATATTTGTTTTTGTATAGTGTCTGTACTATTTGTCTGATTAGTGTTTGTGTTTCTATCTGCATGGATTGTGTGAGTGGTTTGTAATATGTCTTATTGTTTAGCTGTCTGTTTACTTCAAGTATGTAGTTGTTTCTATCCTGTATAACTATTTGTCCCCCTTTGTCTGCGGGTTTGATTATGATGTTTTTGTTTGTTCCTAGTGATTTCAGAATTTGTTTTTGTTCCTGGGATATATTTTGTTTTCTGTCCAGAAGGGGGCGCCAACGGGTGAGTGCTTGTAAATTTGAGTGTATTAACTGGTTTAATTGTAAAGAAATGGTGTCTGAGTGGGGTTCCCATCTGGACGGTCCGGTGAAGGGAAGAGGCTCTCGCCTCTCCGCTGCCCCAAAGTGGTCCAAGAGTTTAAGCCTCCTGTGGAAGTTGTGGAGGTCCCTCCTGAGCTCCGGCCTGGTTGGAGGGTCTGGAGTGGGGATGAATGTCAGTCCTTTCTCAAGTAAGTCCTGTTGCGAAGGGGTGAGGGAGAAGGTGGAACAGAGGTTTGTGATATTGGATGAGTGGGGAGTTGCAGTGAGACAGTTCTCCCCACTCACAAGTTTAACTGCTGTTTCCAATAGTTGAAGATGGTCGTCGCTGTCTGTTTGGTCCAGTCTGCTCTGTCTTTAGTTGTCGTCTGGAAAAGGAGTGAGTTGATTTCTGGTAGGTAATTACATTTTGTCATTATTGTGTTGTTAAGTCTAGTGATGAGGTCCTGTTTCTTTTTGTCCAGTCTGGTTGAGTAGTTAATGATGGGGATGTAAAGGGTGGCGTTGGGAAAGGTGGTTTTGGCTGTCCTCATGGTCTGCTGTAATTGTTTGGTGGTCGTGGTCGGTTCTTGTTCCTGCAGGCAGTTGTTGAGTCCTGCTGAAACAATAACCTGTCTGACGTCCGGGTGTGGAGTGAGTTTTTTCAGTATCGTATGGAAATGATGGAAAGTCGCTCCGGGGAAACTGTCTACTTGGATCTGTGGGTCGGTGAAGGGTGGAATGCGCGATAGGTTGGCATCCCCCAAGAACAGGATGTGTTTGTTGACTTGTAGTGACCAGTCTTGTATTTTGCGGAAGGTATAGGGGTGGAAGTGGGGTTCCGGTCGACCTGTGGAAACGGGGGCTGCTGCTAGGTCACCGCTATAGTTAGAAGTGGAGGATTCAGATGGTTTGGATGGTGTATGCATTACGCTTCTCATCACTTGATCCATCATCATGATGTTATCCTCCACTTCAGTAGATTTGTTTGTGGTGCTGATTGAATTAGCATGCCGCCCCGGCTCCATCTGCTGGTCGAACGGAGGGGTACCTGGAGGGGGGGAGGATGAGATGGAGTTACTACAAGGGAGAGCAACATTACTAAAAACCGTTTGCTGTATTGCTATGGGGGTGGTATCCGTTGGGGTGTTGGGTGGATGGTCCGGGCTGTCAGGAAGGCGGTGAAGCATAACTCTGACCTGGCGCCGCGGGTTACGCTTAGGAAGAGGGATTGGAGACTGCTGGGTGGGACTGGTGATTTTTACCACCGCTGCATCCTGTTCCGTCACCTGAATGGACAAAGGGGAGCCCGAGGGTTTTTCCCTCGGTCCAGCTGTGTGGCCTATAGGGGGAAAGTCAACAGGGGAGACCCGAGGAGGGGGAGCAACCTCCTCCAGTTCAGGGCCTAGGGTTAGGAGGTCCCTCAGTGTTTTGATGGAGGAGGACGTTAACCTCTTCTGGTACCTCGCTCTCCCCCACTGGAGCGCTTTGTCAAATGCTGCCGGGTTAAAATCGGGTAGGTTCTCCAGCTCGGCAGCAATCACCCGGTCGTAATGTTCTCTCAGTATGATCATATTGTGATGCATCCATTGGTTGGTATTGTCGCGGACCTTGTCCGCTGTTATGGAGTTGGGTGAGGAGGGTTTGATGAACGAGGTGAGTTTATTCACCTTCCTCATCATCCCCTGTGGGTAAGTGCCTTGGTTGAATGTGTTATTTAGTATTTCTGAGTGATGGGTAGCCTGCAATAATTTAAAATATCTTTTTGTATGTAGGTGGGTGTCTGCTTGGCATTGAAAAGGTAGGTTATTGGTTTTGGGGTGAGGAGGGGAGGGATGATGGTAAGTATCCCCTCCCAACTCCTCCCCTGAGAGAGGTGTGAACCGGTTGTGTAGAGAGATTGACATGGTGATTGCTGCGGAGACTGGAGCACCTGACAGGGTCCAATCAAAAAACAGCTGATATTTAGAATTATTTCCAGTTGGCCTAAAAACCACTAATGGGATAAAAAATAAACCATAAAAGAAATAAAAATGATTGTTTTTTTAAAAAAATATTTTTTGTTTTTTTAAAAAAAATATTTTTTTAAAAAAAAGCATAGCAATAAAATTAGTTTTCAAATGACAATCTTAAAATTTGTATCAAGCTAAAAAGGAACTAAAAGGAAATTTAATATGTTTTAAAAGATCCGGTGGATTTCTAAAAGAGTATACATTTCAAATAATCCACAAAACCTTTTACTAAAACAAATCTTGTAAGGCCAAATCTGAAAACATTAAGGGTTAGGGTAAAAGTTTTAAAAGAAATGCAGCAGTGTCAAGGATGGGAGAAGGGATGAGTTCTCTGTAATAAAATAAATAAATAAATAAATAATTGGTTCCTGGTTAACCACAATCAAAGCAAGTTAAAAACAAGGGATAAGATGAGGGATAAGAGGGTTAAAAAACACTCAGCTTTCTGTGCGCTGTTCCGGTAAAAGCCTAATAAAAAGCATGCTAAAAAGGCATAATGCTTAAAATACACAGTTGGATAAACAATTTCAAAACTTACAGGTTTAAAATGAGGCCTGTGGGTGAAACAGGCCTCCTCTCCTAGGAGAGGGAAGATGGGAGAAGATGGCCTTTTTGGGCCTTGTCCTCCCTCTGGACCTACCCAGTGTCTTAAAATGTTCTGTTCACCAAAGGGTTGACAGGTGGGTTTAGTGGTGAGCAGATTTTAGTTCCTCTTCCGTGTGCACACGCTTCTTTCCTTATGGATGGTTCTACTCACCACCTTCCAGCACCTGCTGTAGGCCTCTGTGTGTGTTTGTCCCAGAATGATGGTAGTCCTTCCTTCCTTGGAGAATGTTTGTTGCTAAAACCTGTTATTAAAAAATGGCATCCAACCATAAATTATAAAAAAACTCTTTCTAAAAAAACTTTAAAACTTGTTTAAAAGGCATACTCTTATGCTTTCAGCTTCACAGGTGAGTATTTAAAAGGTTTAAAAAGCGGAGAGGGTCTCAACGTTTCGCCATCACTGGCTTCATCAGGAGTATGGGTGGGGCTGCCTCGGGCCTTGGAAATATGGATTCTCGGTCGGAGGCGGAGCCTGACCTGGCACCAGTTGATTGGTCCATGGGGGATCTAGGTCTGTCGCTATGTTCCTCCCAGGTCTGTCTTACAGGTGTCAGTTCCTTTTCACTTTGCGAGGCAACCCCCAGACCCAGGGGTAGGAGAAGAGTGGGGAAGGGGGGATCCCTCTTGGTAAATGTTCTAAAAGAATGAAGTTACCAGAAACCGTTTCATAACATGTACAATAAAAACAATAAAGAAAAAAATATTATCAATAAAAACCAGGAACCAAGAAAAATAAGAAAAGGGGGAAATGACAGAATAAAAATATGGTTGTCTTTGGAGTCTGTCTTTTTGTTTCCATTCCTTTCTGTACACACAAGTATATCCATAAGCCCATACACATACATATACACACACATATACAACATATATCCATATATATATACATATATATATATATATACCCATACATACACATGAATACACACACATATATATACATACATCCCCATGTACACATCCACATATATCCACTCTCACATTCCGACCATAACCCACCTGTGTATTCACCCCTAAGGAGTAGATAGGGGTGAGGTGGTTGGGGTTAGGTTCCAGTTTCTGGAGAGGTTAAGGTGGGGATAAAGTACATGGTCGGGCACCTGATAAGGTAAGTGGTTGAGATCAGGACTTATATATGGGTGGGTCCGTGGTGGCGTGGATGGTTGAGGTAAGGATAATTAAACCGATGGGGTGAATGGTTGAAATGAGGAGACCCCTGGGTGGATATGTAATGAGGTAATTGTTTCCACTAAGGATGGGGTTAAGAGGTGGCTTATTTGGTCTGGGAGATCGGATCGGCACAGGTGAAGTCGTATGTTTTGGTATTTGGAGTGGGGTTTGGGTCTGCGTGGCACAGGCGAGGTTAGGTAAAGATTAAAACGTGGCATCCTGTGAGGATGCCACGAGGTGCACGGGCACACGAGGACCGGCTGGGTGTGTTCACTTTAAAAGCTTTACTAAAAAACCCCTTTACTAAAAAACATTTTGTGTTCTGGAACCACAGCTCTGGAGGGGAAAAGGAGAGAGAGAGAGATGTTAGGGCTCCCACAATCACTCTTATTAAAACATATTCTAAAAAAAATTTTATTCTAAAAAATGGAGAAGGTGGGTAAGCGGCGAGGAGATCACTCTCTATTCATTTCTTTAAATGCCTATGGCCCCCTACACCTGGGCCCCACTACATATACATATATATATATCCACATATATATACACATATATATACATATATACACATATACATACACATGGAGACAGACCCACACACACATATATACATATTTACATATAAAACTATGAATAAATAAAACATTTAAAACAAGGAAATTAAGACACCACACACTTAAAATTAATATAAATTAAGATAACACACATAATTAAAATTAAATTAGAATTAAGTATAAAACAAGTATAAATTAAGACCACACACACTCTTTTAAAATTCATAAAATATTAAAATCATTAAATAAAATAAAATAAATATTATAAATATTAACTTAAGGGGAGTGGGTCCCGTGCAGGGGGCTTTGCCCACCGCTTACCCCCAGTGCTCCAGTGTGTGACCTAGGATCCAAGGGCCTCCCCTGTTTGAGGCGATGCTCTCCAGAGGGGCACCCCCTCCCTACCTCCCCCATGTGGGAGAGGCAAAGTGACCAGTTTCATGTCATTTGCCCTGTCCTATTAAAGTGCTTGAATAAGTGCTTAAAAACATGCAATTAAATTTATAACATAAAAACAACATTCCATAAAAGATGGATAGATAAAAACATGCATAAAAATGATTTCATTTGGATTATAGGACAGGGAAAAGAGGACAGTGTGTATGGCACTTCTCTCTCTTTTTTTGTGGGTTGGTTAGGGAGAGGGAGAGTAAGGGGCAAGTCCCCCGAGGGAGGCCGGTTAGCTCCTAAAAAAACCTTACTAAAAGCGAGACCGCGGGAGCCCCAGCTGTTAAAAATATGGCCTCTGTGCATCTTGTTTATTTTTAAAAAAAAGGTGTTTCTTTTTTTAAAAAAACGGACACGCTAAAATTTTTCGTTGAGGCCATATGGATCTATTGTTTTTAGTAATCTCATCCACTTCCTCTCTCCAGTCCGTCGCTGAGCCGTGGTCCAGTTTGTATTGGACTCCAGGCCCAAGCTCTGGAGGTTGTGTGGGCCGTGGAGTTTAAAATGGGAGTATAAAATATTTGTTCCCTGTCCCCTTTCCATCATGTATTTGTGTTGTTTGATTCGAATTCTGATGGAATTTCTGGTTTCCCCGATGTACAGTCTGTGGCAGGCTCGACATCTAATGGCGTAAACGGCATTGATGGTACTTGGTCGGAGTGTCTGCCACAGACTGGAGCCCACCCCCCCGTACCTGTTAAAAATGTAAGGTAAGTGGATAAAATCAATCTCAGCCGAACGAAGCGCTTCCTTTCTGGACTCATCATTATTGAACGCAGAGTGCACTAAACTGTCTCTGAGGTTCTTGTTCCGCCTGTAAGCGGAGATCATACGGCACCCCCGTAGAGCATCGCAAGCGCTTCTCGCCCCCTCTAGGTTAGATTTTATTAATGATATTAGTGTATTAACACTTTGTGAATATGTTATTACTAGGGGGACGAGAGCTTGTTGGTTGTGGGGCGCCGGTGAGTTGTTGCTCCCTCTTTGGAAGGTGCCGTTGACCTCCGCTTTGATGCTCCTAAGGAAGCGCCTCGAGTATCCCCGCGGCCTCAGTGCACCGAAGAGAACTCCAGTCGCCTCCTCCACATCCTCGGGGTAAGTGCATATTCTTTTAAAACGGATCAGCTGAGACTTGATCAGACCTCTGTAGGTGTGCTTTGGATGATAACTGGATTTGTGTAAAAGCGCATGTCTGTCGGTTTCTTTAAAATGCACTTTTGTTGCCAGTTGCTTGCTGTTGTCCATGGATTCCCTAAAAAAAACCCGGGTGTCTAAGAACTCAATTGACCTAGATTGCAGGTTATATTTTAATTTTATTTTGTTGTGGTGCAAATTTAAGATGCTAAAGAAATTCTTGAAATCTGCTTCTGTTTTGTCCCACAGGCCAAAGATGTCGTCCAGGTAACGGACATACAACAGCGGTTTATCCTCACATTTGGCCAGAGCAGTCTCCTCCCACAGCGCCAGGTAGATGTCCGCATAAGAGGGGGAGTATTTCCTCCCCATCGCGCATCCACACATTTGGAGAAAATGTTTGCTGTCAAATTGAAAGTCATTTCTGGTCAGGGTAAGTTCTAGTAGTTGTAGTAGTTCGTTGTCAGGTCTTGAAGGGTCTGGGTATTTCCGGAAGGTGTGTTTGATGGCGGCAAGTCCGAGTGGGGTTTCAATGTTGGTGTATAGGGAGTCAATGTCTATTGTGAAGAGGAGGGTGTGTCTGGGTACTGTCCACTGTTTGATTTTATTGACAAAGGTGTATGTGTCCTTAATATAGCTAGGGTGTCGGTTGGATAGTGGGTTGAGGTAATAGTCAATGTATTCAGCTATGCGGTATGTTTCTGATCCGCAGTCGCTTACTATTGGTCTGCCGACCGGAACTACAGCAGGGACCGTCCACGTGTCAGGCGGCTTGTGGATCTTCGGGAGCAGGTAGAAGAGGCGAGGTCTGGGTTCATCCGGGCCGTCCAGGTAAGTTCTCTGTTTAGCATTTATATATTTGTTTTTGTATAGTGTCTGTACTATTTGTCTGATTAGTGTTTGTGTTTCTATCTGCATGGATTGTGTGAGTGGTTTGTAATATGTCTTATTGTTTAGCTGTCTGTTTACTTCAAGTATGTAGTTGTTTCTATCCTGTATAACTATTTGTCCCCCTTTGTCTGCGGGTTTGATTATGATGTTTTTGTTTGTTCCTAGTGATTTCAGAATTTGTTTTTGTTCCTGGGATATATTTTGTTTTCTGTCCAGAAGGGGGCGCCAACGGGTGAGTGCTTGTAAATTTGAGTGTATTAACTGGTTTAATTGTAAAGAAATGGTGTCTGAGTGGGGTTCCCATCTGGACGGTCCGGTGAAGGGAAGAGGCTCTCGCCTCTCCGCTGCCCCAAAGTGGTCCAAGAGTTTAAGCCTCCTGTGGAAGTTGTGGAGGTCCCTCCTGAGCTCCGGCCTGGTTGGAGGGTCTGGAGTGGGGATGAATGTCAGTCCTTTCTCAAGTAAGTCCTGTTGCGAAGGGGTGAGGGAGAAGGTGGAACAGAGGTTTGTGATATTGGATGAGTGGGGAGTTGCAGTGAGACAGTTCTCCCCACTCACAAGTTTAACTGCTGTTTCCAATAGTTGAAGATGGTCGTCGCTGTCTGTTTGGTCCAGTCTGCTCTGTCTTTAGTTGTCGTCTGGAAAAGGAGTGAGTTGATTTCTGGTAGGTAATTACATTTTGTCATTATTGTGTTGTTAAGTCTAGTGATGAGGTCCTGTTTCTTTTTGTCCAGTCTGGTTGAGTAGTTAATGATGGGGATGTAAAGGGTGGCGTTGGGAAAGGTGGTTTTGGCTGTCCTCATGGTCTGCTGTAATTGTTTGGTGGTCGTGGTCGGTTCTTGTTCCTGCAGGCAGTTGTTGAGTCCTGCTGAAACAATAACCTGTCTGACGTCCGGGTGTGGAGTGAGTTTTTTCAGTATCGTATGGAAATGATGGAAAGTCGCTCCGGGGAAACTGTCTACTTGGATCTGTGGGTCGGTGAAGGGTGGAATGCGCGATAGGTTGGCATCCCCCAAGAACAGGATGTGTTTGTTGACTTGTAGTGACCAGTCTTGTATTTTGCGGAAGGTATAGGGGTGGAAGTGGGGTTCCGGTCGACCTGTGGAAACGGGGGCTGCTGCTAGGTCACCGCTATAGTTAGAAGTGGAGGATTCAGATGGTTTGGATGGTGTATGCATTACGCTTCTCATCACTTGATCCATCATCATGATGTTATCCTCCACTTCAGTAGATTTGTTTGTGGTGCTGATTGAATTAGCATGCCGCCCCGGCTCCATCTGCTGGTCGAACGGAGGGGTACCTGGAGGGGGGGAGGATGAGATGGAGTTACTACAAGGGAGAGCAACATTACTAAAAACCGTTTGCTGTATTGCTATGGGGGTGGTATCCGTTGGGGTGTTGGGTGGATGGTCCGGGCTGTCAGGAAGGCGGTGAAGCATAACTCTGACCTGGCGCCGCGGGTTACGCTTAGGAAGAGGGATTGGAGACTGCTGGGTGGGACTGGTGATTTTTACCACCGCTGCATCCTGTTCCGTCACCTGAATGGACAAAGGGGAGCCCGAGGGTTTTTCCCTCGGTCCAGCTGTGTGGCCTATAGGGGGAAAGTCAACAGGGGAGACCCGAGGAGGGGGAGCAACCTCCTCCAGTTCAGGGCCTAGGGTTAGGAGGTCCCTCAGTGTTTTGATGGAGGAGGACGTTAACCTCTTCTGGTACCTCGCTCTCCCCCACTGGAGCGCTTTGTCAAATGCTGCCGGGTTAAAATCGGGTAGGTTCTCCAGCTCGGCAGCAATCACCCGGTCGTAATGTTCTCTCAGTATGATCATATTGTGATGCATCCATTGGTTGGTATTGTCGCGGACCTTGTCCGCTGTTATGGAGTTGGGTGAGGAGGGTTTGATGAACGAGGTGAGTTTATTCACCTTCCTCATCATCCCCTGTGGGTAAGTGCCTTGGTTGAATGTGTTATTTAGTATTTCTGAGTGATGGGTAGCCTGCAATAATTTAAAATATCTTTTTGTATGTAGGTGGGTGTCTGCTTGGCATTGAAAAGGTAGGTTATTGGTTTTGGGGTGAGGAGGGGAGGGATGATGGTAAGTATCCCCTCCCAACTCCTCCCCTGAGAGAGGTGTGAACCGGTTGTGTAGAGAGATTGACATGGTGATTGCTGCGGAGACTGGAGCACCTGACAGGGTCCAATCAAAAAACAGCTGATATTTAGAATTATTTCCAGTTGGCCTAAAAACCACTAATGGGATAAAAAATAAACCATAAAAGAAATAAAAATGATTGTTTTTTTAAAAAAATATTTTTTGTTTTTTTAAAAAAAATATTTTTTTAAAAAAAAGCATAGCAATAAAATTAGTTTTCAAATGACAATCTTAAAATTTGTATCAAGCTAAAAAGGAACTAAAAGGAAATTTAATATGTTTTAAAAGATCCGGTGGATTTCTAAAAGAGTATACATTTCAAATAATCCACAAAACCTTTTACTAAAACAAATCTTGTAAGGCCAAATCTGAAAACATTAAGGGTTAGGGTAAAAGTTTTAAAAGAAATGCAGCAGTGTCAAGGATGGGAGAAGGGATGAGTTCTCTGTAATAAAATAAATAAATAAATAAATAATTGGTTCCTGGTTAACCACAATCAAAGCAAGTTAAAAACAAGGGATAAGATGAGGGATAAGAGGGTTAAAAAACACTCAGCTTTCTGTGCGCTGTTCCGGTAAAAGCCTAATAAAAAGCATGCTAAAAAGGCATAATGCTTAAAATACACAGTTGGATAAACAATTTCAAAACTTACAGGTTTAAAATGAGGCCTGTGGGTGAAACAGGCCTCCTCTCCTAGGAGAGGGAAGATGGGAGAAGATGGCCTTTTTGGGCCTTGTCCTCCCTCTGGACCTACCCAGTGTCTTAAAATGTTCTGTTCACCAAAGGGTTGACAGGTGGGTTTAGTGGTGAGCAGATTTTAGTTCCTCTTCCGTGTGCACACGCTTCTTTCCTTATGGATGGTTCTACTCACCACCTTCCAGCACCTGCTGTAGGCCTCTGTGTGTGTTTGTCCCAGAATGATGGTAGTCCTTCCTTCCTTGGAGAATGTTTGTTGCTAAAACCTGTTATTAAAAAATGGCATCCAACCATAAATTATAAAAAAACTCTTTCTAAAAAAACTTTAAAACTTGTTTAAAAGGCATACTCTTATGCTTTCAGCTTCACAGGTGAGTATTTAAAAGGTTTAAAAAGCGGAGAGGGTCTCAACGTTTCGCCATCACTGGCTTCATCAGGAGTATGGGTGGGGCTGCCTCGGGCCTTGGAAATATGGATTCTCGGTCGGAGGCGGAGCCTGACCTGGCACCAGTTGATTGGTCCATGGGGGATCTAGGTCTGTCGCTATGTTCCTCCCAGGTCTGTCTTACAGGTGTCAGTTCCTTTTCACTTTGCGAGGCAACCCCCAGACCCAGGGGTAGGAGAAGAGTGGGGAAGGGGGGATCCCTCTTGGTAAATGTTCTAAAAGAATGAAGTTACCAGAAACCGTTTCATAACATGTACAATAAAAACAATAAAGAAAAAAATATTATCAATAAAAACCAGGAACCAAGAAAAATAAGAAAAGGGGGAAATGACAGAATAAAAATATGGTTGTCTTTGGAGTCTGTCTTTTTGTTTCCATTCCTTTCTGTACACACAAGTATATCCATAAGCCCATACACATACATATACACACACATATACAACATATATCCATATATATATACATATATATATATATATACCCATACATACACATGAATACACACACATATATATACATACATCCCCATGTACACATCCACATATATCCACTCTCACATTCCGACCATAACCCACCTGTGTATTCACCCCTAAGGAGTAGATAGGGGTGAGGTGGTTGGGGTTAGGTTCCAGTTTCTGGAGAGGTTAAGGTGGGGATAAAGTACATGGTCGGGCACCTGATAAGGTAAGTGGTTGAGATCAGGACTTATATATGGGTGGGTCCGTGGTGGCGTGGATGGTTGAGGTAAGGATAATTAAACCGATGGGGTGAATGGTTGAAATGAGGAGACCCCTGGGTGGATATGTAATGAGGTAATTGTTTCCACTAAGGATGGGGTTAAGAGGTGGCTTATTTGGTCTGGGAGATCGGATCGGCACAGGTGAAGTCGTATGTTTTGGTATTTGGAGTGGGGTTTGGGTCTGCGTGGCACAGGCGAGGTTAGGTAAAGATTAAAACGTGGCATCCTGTGAGGATGCCACGAGGTGCACGGGCACACGAGGACCGGCTGGGTGTGTTCACTTTAAAAGCTTTACTAAAAAACCCCTTTACTAAAAAACATTTTGTGTTCTGGAACCACAGCTCTGGAGGGGAAAAGGAGAGAGAGAGAGATGTTAGGGCTCCCACAATCACTCTTATTAAAACATATTCTAAAAAAAATTTTATTCTAAAAAATGGAGAAGGTGGGTAAGCGGCGAGGAGATCACTCTCTATTCATTTCTTTAAATGCCTATGGCCCCCTACACCTGGGCCCCACTACATATACATATATATATATCCACATATATATACACATATATATACATATATACACATATACATACACATGGAGACAGACCCACACACACATATATACATATTTACATATAAAACTATGAATAAATAAAACATTTAAAACAAGGAAATTAAGACACCACACACTTAAAATTAATATAAATTAAGATAACACACATAATTAAAATTAAATTAGAATTAAGTATAAAACAAGTATAAATTAAGACCACACACACTCTTTTAAAATTCATAAAATATTAAAATCATTAAATAAAATAAATATTATAAATATTAACTTAAGGGGAGTGGGTCCCGTGCAGGGGGCTTTGCCCACCGCTTACCCCCAGTGCTCCAGTGTGTGACCTAGGATCCAAGGGCCTCCCCTGTTTGAGGCGATGCTCTCCAGAGGGGCACCCCCTCCCTACCTCCCCCATGTGGGAGAGGCAAAGTGACCAGTTTCATGTCATTTGCCCTGTCCTATTAAAGTGCTTGAATAAGTGCTTAAAAACATGCAATTAAATTTATAACATAAAAAGGGTTAGGGTTAGGGGGTAGGGGTTAGGGTTAGGGTTAGGGGTTAGGGTTAGGGGTTAGGGTTAGGGGTAGGGTTATGGGTAGGGGTAGGGTTAGGTTTGAATGAAGGTTATCACGACGAATCCCCCCGCCTGGTCCGACGACCCAGCAGTTGAATGGGGAAACGAAGGCAGTGCACTGGCCGGCGCCCGTCTTTAGAGTTGGTTTGAATGAAATGCCGACGAATCCCCCCGCCTAGTCCAAAGACCCAGCAGTTAAATAATAATAATAATAATAATACATTTAATCTATAATGGGGGAAACGAAGGCAATGCACTGGCCGGCGCCCGTCTTTAAAGGTTCTCCCTGACCTGTATCACCCCCTTCCTTGTGAAGGTCTATACCTGAGTTAATCTCTTTGGTCCTCTTCTTTTTTTTCTTTCAAAGTTTTTTCCTGGTTGGGGTTAGAGACCCTTAGGTGTGGGTTATGTTTCCCTCTTGGGGATATTAGGCGTTAATCCCACTATTGTTAGGGTAAGAATAACCTCTAGGTGTGGGATAGGTCTGGAGTGAGTATAATTTAATATATATAAAATTTAAAATAAGGTTAAGATTAGGTCCATATCCTCGGAGGTTGGGTTTAGGTGACCCTCTTCGAGTGTCACTAACCTGATACTAGTTTTTTGTCCTATTAACGCGTCGGATTGTTTGTTTTATAAAGTTTCTATTTGAGTTTTTATCTGGCTTTAAGTCGCCCAATCCAGGTTGGATTCAGTGGCTTAAATGTCCTAAATTTCAGGATACATCATCAGCTGTGTACCTCAGGTTCACGGGGTGTTTCGGCCATTCAAAACAGGACACCCTCCCCTGAGGCGGCCCTCCGGGGTGATCAGGTCC
>JBBDHG010000491.1:355000-356205 GCA_037951165.1 Lophius americanus
TTAGGGTTAGGGTTAGGGTTAGGTTAGGGTTAGGGTTAGGGTTAGGGTTAGGGTTAGGGTTAGGGTTAGGGTTAGGGTTAGGGTTAGGGTTAGGGTTAGGGTTAGGGTTAGGGTTAGGGTTAGGGTTAGGGTTAGGGTTAGGGTTAGGGTTAGGGTTAGGGTTAGGGTTAGGGTTAGGGTTAGGGTTAGGGTTAGGGTTAGGGTTAGGGTTAGGGTTAGGGTTAGGGTTAGGGTTAGGGTTAGGGTTAGGGTTAGGTTAGGGTTAGGTTAGGGTTAGGGTTAGGGTTAGGGTTAGGGTTAGGGTTAGGGTTAGGGTTAGGGTTAGGGTTAGGGTTAGGGTTAGGGTTAGGGTTAGGGTTAGGGTTAGGGTTAGGGTTAGGGTTAGGGTTAGGGTTAGGGTTAGGGTTAGGGTTAGGGTTAGGGTTAGGGTTAGGGTTAGGGTTAGGGTTAGGGTTAGGGTTAGGTTAGGGTTAGGGTTAGGGTTAGGGTTAGGGTTAGGGTTAGGGTTAGGGTTAGGGTTAGGGTTAGGGTTAGGGTTAGGGTTAGGGTTAGGGTTAGGGTTAGGGTTAGGGTTAGGGTTAGGGTTAGGGTTAGGGTTAGGGTTAGGGTTAGGGTTAGGGTTAGGGTTAGGGTTAGGGTTAGGGTTAGGGTTAGGGTTAGGGTTAGGGTTAGGGTTAGGGTTAGGGTTAGGGTTAGGGTTAGGGTTAGGGTTAGGGTTAGGGTTAGGGTTAGGGTTAGGGTTAGGGTTAGGGTTAGGGTTAGGGTTAGGGTTAGGGTTAGGGTTAGGGTTAGGGTTAGGGTTAGGGTTAGGGTTAGGGTTAGGGTTAGGGTTAGGGTTAGGGTTAGGGTTAGGGTTAGGGTTAGGGTTAGGGTTAGGGTTAGGGTTAGGGTTAGGGTTAGGTTAGGGTTAGGGTTAGGGTTAGGGTTAGGGTTAGGGTTAGGGTTAGGGTTAGGGTTAGGGTTAGGGTTAGGGTTAGGGTTAGGGTTAGGGTTAGGGTTAGGGTTAGGGTTAGGGTTAGGGTTAGGGTTAGGGTTAGGGTTAGGGTTAGGGTTAGGGTTAGGGTTAGGGTTAGGGTTAGGGTTAGGGTTAGGGTTAGGGTTAGGGTTAGGGTTAGGGTTAGGGTTAGGGTTAGGGTTAGGGTTAGGGTTAGGGTTAGGGTTAGGGTTAGGGTTAGGGTTAGGGTTAGGGTTAGGGTTAGGGTTAG